>ML805419.1:76611-126231 GCA_009831015.1 Picea engelmannii | reverse complement strand
GATATCTGAATCATCATATTTCCTATCATTATAGGACCTTGACACTATCAACATATCTCTTCTATCTATCTTGGGAAATATTTAAGTTCTTCCTTATCTTAACTATGGCCCATTCCATTTCCTTTAGCAGTTCTAGTCAAAGCATAATTTTATCCATAGGAATGTCCCAACTAATTGGAACTCTGCACTTTTTTCCATACAGAGCCTCAAACAGATTCATCTTCAATGATTCTTGATAACCATTGGTGTCTGTGAATTCTAAAAAGGTAGATATTCTTCCCGCTACTTAGGCTGATGCATAACATGCATCTGTAACATATCTTCTAAAACTTTGTTCACCCTTTCGGTCTAACCATTTGTTTAAGGATGGTAGGTTGTGATAAATTCCAATTGCATTTCTAAACCTACAAATAAGATTTTCCATAAATTTGAGGTGAACTTAGTGTCTATTAGGGTTTTAGGAAAACCATGCAATATGAATATTTCTTTCATAAAATAATTGGCAATGGCTATGGATTTATAAGTATATTTTATGGGGATAATTGAGATTCGTTGTTCAACTTATCCACTACAACTGTGATTGCATCATGTTGTTTGGTTGTATTGGGTAAAATGGTGATGAAATCGATGGAAATCACTTCCAGTTTCCATTCTAGTATTTGTATAGGCTGAAATAGTACAACAGGGTGTCAATGCTCAACTTTTACCTGCTGACACTCCAAACACCTCGCAATGTAATGAGAAATGTCTTGCTTCATTCTAGGCCAATAATACAAATGTGTAATCACTGTCACCATTTTCTAGTAACCAAGGTGAGCTACATATGGTATCCTATGGAACTCATCCATAATCAAGTGCCTCAAATCCACTGAATTAAGAACACATAGCCTGTTATTGTACAACAACATATTCTCAACCCTTAGTTGATATCCTTTATGCCTCCTTTCCCTAGGTTATTGTTGCAACCTTTCCTTCACTTTATTTAATAACTTGTCTTTCGACAAGAGGGTATTAATCATCTACTGAATGTTGGACTCTCCTACACTTTTTGTTGGTAAGTGTATTGTTTGAACACTTCGACTAAGCGTGTCAACCACTTTATTCTCTTTTCCTTTTATGTGTTTGATTTAGAAGTCAAACTCACTAATCAACACCATCAACCTTGCTTGTCTATAATTCAACATCGGCTGGTCAAATAAATAATTCAAACCAAAATGGTTGATCATGAGGATAAATCTCTTCTTGAGCAAGTGTTGTCTCCACATCTTTAGCGCATGTGAAATTGCTGCAAGTTCTTGATTGTGGGTGACATACTTCTGCTCATGTTCATTCAACTTACATGATTCATAACAAACCACTTGTCCTTCTTACATGATAACTCCATTGGTTCCTTTTTATGGGTCTGCAATCTTCAAAATAGGGGCATTAGTCAATAGCTTCTTCAGTTGTTAGAATCTATATTCACACTCTGGTGACCACACAAAATTCTCCCTTTTCCTTTGTAATGAAGTAATAGGGTTACCGATCTTGGAGAATCCCTTGACGAATATTCTGTAATATCCAACCAATCCCATGAAGGACCTCACTTCTATCACATTTCTGGGGGTAGGCCAATCCATGATTTCCTTGATCTTTGCAGGGTCTACTACCACTCCTTCAACTCAGATTACATGGCCTAGATACTAGATTTCCTTTTTGAAGAAATCATACTTGCTGAACTTGGTGTACAAATGATGTTCTCTTAACACCTATAAAACCATTCTGAGGTGTTCTTCATGCTCCTCTCGATTATTGGAATATTAAAAAATGTCATCCAAAAATACTAAGACAAACTTGTCTAAATACTTGTTGATCACACTATTCATTAAACACATGAATGCAATTGGTGTATTTGTAAGAACAAATGGCACCACAACAAACTCATAGTGACCATACCTTGTCCTAAAGGATATCTTGTCGATGTCCTCATCTTTAATCCTGACTTGCTGATATCCTGACCTCAAATCTGTCTTTAAGAAAACTGTATCCCCTCTAAGATGATCAAAGGCATCATCTATTCTAGGAAAATGTTATTTTTTCTTGATGATCATCTTGTTCAACTGCCTATAATCGATGCATAGTCTGAAGGTACCATATGGGTTGGTTCTCCCAATGGGTACACACTCGGCCTGATGTAACCCTTGTCAAACATTTCTTTAAATTTCATTTTTAGATTCACCAAGTCTAGTGTGCTCATCTTGTAAGGCACTCTCAATGTTGTAAGTGTTGTAAGCACGAGATCGATTGAAAAATAAATATGTCTTTTTGGAGGTAATCGAGGCACCTCTACAAGAAACACAACTCTGAACTCCCATAGCACTAGGTGATATTCAAATTTCAACTCCTTTCCTTCTACCTAGTTTAATACTTGTATATCATACAAGGGACACCCTTTTATACTAAACTTCTTAAGTTGTAGTGGTGATATTTGTCTGACAGAGTCTAGCTTCTGAATGCCTTGAAAAATTCTTGCATTGCCTTTCTCATCTTCACATTCTATTTTTTTCTCATAACAGTTTAATTTTTCCTTTTGGGAAGCTAACCAATCCATTCCCAACAACATGTCATAAGAACCAAGGGGTAGGATATTCAGAACCACTTGGGTCTGAAATGCATCCATCCCAATTGGATAAGCTTCAACTACCTCCACCACCTTCCTCTTTGTTCCAATGGCTAACTGAACTAACCATGATTTGGTGTGTTTCTTTCTCTGTAATGAACATGCCTCAACCAATCGAGCTGAAATATAACTAATATTAGATCATGGGTCAATTAAAACAGAGATTGGTTGTTTAGTAATAATACCTTCCAATTTCACTACACAGGTTCAGTGGTCTGCTTTCCGATTTTCTACCGCTGCATAGATTTTCGACACTCCTGGCTATGTTGTTGACTGTAGCTACCTCCTGCATGTTATGCACTCTTCGATTGTCATGCTTCTAGTGGGGACAATACCTCAACAAATGTGGCCCTCCACATCCCCAAATTTTCAAAGGTACTTTCTTGGGATCCTCTATTCTTTCCCTTTCCTTCTCTATTGTTTTATTCCTACTTTGAGATGGAAGATTTTGGCTATGCACACACCTGTTTGGCTGACCAAAACTATGCATCCTTCTTGAAATTTTTGTGGGGAAAATAATTGAACCCATTCTTTTGGAATCCAATCTTATCCTTTATTTTCCAATATTTGGAAGACTAATGCTTATGCTTAGACTAATCATAACAACATTTGGCCTTCTGAATGGTGTCCTCAAATGTCTTCAGTTTTTCAAAATCAATTCAAACTTGGTAGGACTGTGGTAATCAACTAAGAAAATGTTGTATTCTTTCCTTCTCATACTTAAGGTCGAGAACATACCTCAACAAATTCATAAATATTTTTTCATACACATCCAAGGTAAGTTGTCCCAACTTAATCTCATAGAATTACTTTCAGATAAATGTTTCCATGTCAATTTTATTTCCTTTAACCTTTTGATTTCCTTGAGGTATTCCCAACAAATGGAAGCCCCTCCATTTAGGTTGAAAACTACAATCCTTGCCTTAGTATTGTCAGAATAATTATGTACTCGAAAGTAATTTTTCAAATCAAATATCCATGCTTCAACATTCTTCTCCTTTATTTATCTCCCCATCAAAGGTAGGAAACTTAGCCTTCTTGAATTATTCAGTCATAAAACTCTGAGAATTATTTCTCTTTCTCTTCTTAGAAATGTTGGATTCTCTGCCACTACAAGGTTGTCCTGTTGAAATAGTATTCCGACTAGAGGACTCCATGGAAAATTGTCTAGTTGATTCACCTTTCTTGGTACCCCGATGCTTCCTTCTAAAAGAAATCCTTCTTGTATTATTGTGAGCCAGTCCATTATTTTGAGCATTCGAAGGGGTTTTCAACCTCTTCGACTGTTGTAATTCTGCATTTTTAGGGCCTTGCTGTAGAGTTTTTTGAATTTTAGACAGGCTCTTTAGTAGAAATGCATTAAAATATTCTTTTTCGACATGGGATCTCATAAGTCTCTCATTTTCTGGCTTCAGAATTCTCATAGTGTCCACCAAATATGGAGGGGTTTCTTTGTCCCTCCAACCATAAAAATATTCATCTTTGAGGTGCGAGGTGTTATCCATACTGCGCTGCACCATTCACGTTTATGATTTTCAATTCGACCTACATGTTGAAACAACAATTATCATTAGTATTTTATGTCAATATTTAAAAAAAATTCATTCTAGACAACATAAATCCTTTTTTTAAAATATCCTAAGCGGTCTTGGTGATCCATTCAAGCCTAGAGTTTGAAATCTGCTCTGATACCACTCTGTAACACATCCAACCCCCTAAGTATCCTTTTAAGGGATGGGGAATTCAAACATTTTCTTTCCTCGAGTATATTAAATTTTTTCTTGATCATGCTATTATATTCTGCTCATCGAGATCTTTCCAACGACTATAACAATGCTCAGTTCTGATCTCAGGATCAAAAGTTATATCCTGTGAGAGTTTTTGGGCCTTCATTGGTCAATGGCCGTATATTTACCATGTGGTTTCCACATGGTTTCTTATTACTCGTTCCATTTGACATGGCAGTGACATGTTAGATTCACGGGCCTGATTTTTAGACCCATCGTTTGTCATTGTTGGAACTTCTTATCCCAAATCTCACTCCCACTAGAAAAAATCTGATGATGATACATCGAGGAGTACCTTCCCCAAATCCTATGACTCTAATATCTTGATCTTTATCGTTCAAATAATGTTGGCGATGTCATTTTACATGTAGGTTAATGCCCAGATCCTAAGGTTTTCACGATGTGTAGATGCAACCCACAAGATATACAGTGGAGGTTTTAGCTCGTCTCTCTACTGATCAATGGTTATCATTAGCCCCGAATCCCATCATCATTAGTGATTTTTGCATCATCATTAACACTTCTTGGTCGAATGTGACCTTAACCACCTCCCTCATTTCTGACGATGAAGCATCTGGATCTAATGACCCATATTTCCTCGCCAAATCTTTGACAAGAGCAATGGTTACCACTGTCTTTCCTCTCTAGAATATCATCAACCAACCAAAACCTGACACGTGTCATCATAGGGGCACTCTGGTTAGCTTGTTGGAATGCCACATCATTCATCATGTCATATTCCTCACTTGTCTTTTGAGAAAGTCTCATGGAAATCAATGGTGGATATCTCGTCATCCAACGCCAGATCGAAGGATCTCCTGAGTTACCCACATTCTACCTCTGATGATGATAGACTAGAGATATATGGCTCAAATTTACCGAGGACGAACCTTGAAAAATCTAATGACCATAATTTAAATGAATATCCAAAGATCCTCTTCTCCCAATGGGACCCACCCTCTACCCATCAGCCAATACCTAGATGACACTTGCCTCCACCTTGGACACATGGAAAACCAATTTGGCAGGCCACATCACTCTCTTAAGTCCTTTGGAAGGAATCAATGGTAGATAACCTTTAAGAGTTTCTCCTATCATGGTCTAGATCTCATTTGGGAGAATTCCCATCAGAGTGTCCCTACCTCCATGATCAATGAATCAAATATTTCCTCTATCATCTAATCCGATCGACGACTATCGTTCTTTCACCAACTACCAATGTCATCATACTTTACAAAATTTGGGCACTCGATCATTCATGATGATGTGCCTTCATTGACGAAGGGTTGAGATGTTTCGATCGACCAAATCGAGGACTGTGATTTATCCTGGGTTAATACAGGATTTGTAGGTAATAAAACCACCACTTTGGGGACTTATCCATTTCTTGAGTTCTACAAGAATTCGGTCCTATCTTCAAGGGTTATAAACCACTCTAAGGCCATTACAAGTTATTGAAACTTAATGGGAAAACCTTGCATGTTTTACATGATCTTCATACAACGATAAAAAGTTCTAAAGTACACAACAGTCCATACTTATTCATTTTCATGATTATCAGATCAGTAATAAGCATCACAACATATCCCTACTTTTATGCATTTGAGCCATGGATTTTAAATGACTAATTTTCCTTTTAAATTTATACATCTAGACATGCATACATATATATCATTCATAAGTAGTTTCAATGCAGATAAACACTTATCTAGTAAGGATATTTCCAAATCCAACCAAATAGGAGAGGATGCCTTTCCTCCAAACCTTAGGCCTTGTTATAGAGTAACTTCCTATAGCATGCCACCCCCATGCCAAGCCATGATACCACCAAGGAAATTGACTCAGGAGGATTCCAAGTTTTTGATGATCCAGAAAGGCTAGTCTCCTTCCTCCTTTGACACAACAGAAGTTTCCACCTTCCACTGAGTTTCGGGTATCCACATGTTTATCAAGTGGTTTCTCAACTAGATTTCCTCTGCACAAGGGAGTCCCTTCTCTGCTCAATAGTCCCTCATCAACCTCCCCTTCCCATAATTGGTTTCTATCCATCAAGCACCAATTTGTAGCCAATTAATGCTCGAGTTTGGGATCCCATTCTTCTCTGTTTAGGGTGATCATCAATAACTCAGACAAGCTTCCTTTTCTCCTCCAAAAGATCTTCATTTTCCTTCTCTTCCTTAATTAGTACATATGAACCTATGCACTTTGTTCCCTCTTTCTCATCTTTGTGTATGCTACCTTTCTCTATTGTGTGCATCTCTCTCATGTCTTATGATGTTCTCCTCCTTTCATCTTCTTATTTATTCCCTCAGGATTTTGTGACTTATTGTAGATGTAACTTGTAGTTTGAAATTCCCAGTTCCATGGTATCCCCCTATCAGTTGTTCAGTTAGCATTTTTCTTTGCATGGACCAAATGAAAATAGTCATTAACTTCCCCAACCACCTCTACGATTTATTTTAATGGTCATGTGGTTTCATATAATTCTGGTATGCTGGTAGGTGTAGCATTATGTTTACAAGCATAAATTATCTTGTTTTGAAATCTTCCTATTTTCTTCATTGATACATCTCAGCTCCACCTCTCATAGTTGTTCAATCAGTCCTTGCCTCATCGGTTTTCTCTGGTGTGTCATGGCCAGTACTGTCAAGGTTTTTTCCTCTCAGTCAACGGTTTGGTGTTCCTATTAAATCAAAATATAATTACATACCTCATAACATTAATATATGGAGTTTGTGAATAATTACATTCTTTGGGGAAACAAGGAGTTACAACTGATCAATAGAACAATTAGATACTATGAAGACTCAATCCACACTTCATAGAGTATCCCACTTAATAAACCAATTCAATGATTTATATGAATAGGCTCTTGAAAGTAACAACTAGCTCTCCCATATGTACTAGATACCATACTATCAACCCATACAATCCCAAGATCCCATGTTGTCACTAGAAAGGAACCATCATGTTGTGCCACTTTGATCATAGGCATATGGTCCTCATTCCTAGACTGAATCCTCCACTCATGCAACCTCAAGATGCAATTCCTCAAAGGATCATATCCACTATTGAGGATCATATCATGCCAGTTTATCTCAGTGAAGTCAACCAAACCAACTCTAAAATTAGACATCCAGGAGAAGTCTATGTGGTCACAAACAGATAGGGAATCAACAACACCTATTCTCCAATTATCAAAGGCAAAATTACTAGTATTGTAGCACCCCCATCCTACTGCAATGATCCAAGAATCATCTAAAAAATCTCCCAACACATCATCCACAAAGTCCCTCTATGTGAACCTCTCTCGTACTAGCCTATAAGTGGTAAAGTCACTAGTGTCTCAAACTAACCTATATGATGTGAAGAACCCTCTACTCATAGACCTGATCTCTGAGGTGATAACAAAAGAATCCACCTATCTGCCTCTAATGATATAGGAAATAAAAAAATGCACAAACTAGGTCAACTCCTTAGAATACCACTCCTCCAAGAAACTAAACCTAGGTATCCCAAGAGTAAAATTTGAAAAGAAAGAAATGACCATCTCATCTGTATCGACTATCCATATTTCAAACACTACAATCATAGGGTCCCAAGATAATATCTGAGAGGAACCACCATACCAACATTGCATCCCTTTTATCATGCACTTCTGACCGCCATGCTCAGACTGCGCTCTCCTCTCCTAAACCCCCAAGCTGAAATCCCTGAAAGGAATGAAATCATTATCCTAGATCTTGTCTCACCAAGGAATATCGATGATGTCAAAGCCTACCAATATGTGAATAGACTTGATCCTGGGTATCATGAGGGAAAATCTACCTCACGATATAGAACAAGGCTAAAAAACACCCCTCACAAAATCCTCACAATGACACAAACCAATCACTGACACGACCCCGTCGATCACCCTCATCATATGAAGAAATATATCACTCTAATGAATGCCAGGATCCCACCACCAAATTGGAAGTCCGTCACTCCCAATTCCTATTGAAATTTCCATGAATTGATCCAACAGAGTCTGGATATCCTCCTACGCACTCTCTGCATAGATCACATGGTCCAAATGAAAGACCTCTGACATGGTTGCAATGCCACCTATCTCATCCAACTGACTCAAGTGAAACTCCCATTTATTGTTGTGTATAATGAGGGAATCAAATAAAAACAATATATGCCTCTGCCACTTCTTGCAATACAAGAAAGGGACTAGTGTGTCGGTCAACCCCAAGGGTATGCACAATATATCATAATGAATTTTGGAAGCATACATGTGACTATCTTCTTCCCTGACCCTCATCTAATGATATCCTAAATGAGAATATATCATCGAGGGATATGTTTCTCCCTTAGGCTCACCCATCAAATCATAGATCCTAGGAAAAATCAACTCAATGGTATGCCTGAGGACTCTGTCCAGAGGTCTCCCCGGCGAAAACACTCCACAACCCCAATGTACACTATTGTGTGCCAATTAATACCCTTGCATATTTTTTCCTATCATCATATACCCTCCAATATCATGTAGGAGCTATTGTATCCATCACTCTACTAATGTCTCTTGAACCTGTATCCTACAACATGCCCATGTCTGTCATGTACCTGTCCACCCAATATGGATATGTATACATTTTCTCATAGGATGGTCCACAAGGAATGTGATTAATTATCGTCTCTTGATCCTCACAATGAAAAACATGAGAGTAATCAAAACCCTCTACATCATACCTCTCGTCACACACCTGAAACTCTAAATGATCCTCATATGGGATCGTCATAAAGAGGATCCTCCTTCAAATCATGAGTGTCAAAACTTTCCTCATGTGTAACGACTGCCAAAGATGATGGAGTCTCTACTGCTATCAGTAATGAAGAGCATTCCAAAATCAACTAGTGACAGAGCTCCTCAACCTCCCTTTCCCCGTCTTCAACGAATTTAAGAGAAAGGTCCCTATCCATGAACAAATGCAGGTAATCAGATTTCATCTACTCTTGTGCTTCTTTGATTATTCACAGTTGATTACTAGTGACTCCACTTGTAACTCCCTTTTGTCTCTCCTCCAACTAGGTTTTTCAAATAAGATCTTCATTGAACTTATGAGCACCATCTGCCCTTGTCAACACTTGTAGAATTTTCTCCTCTGTGTCCAATAAGTGGTCTTCCAATTCACACAATGCTACGAGTCTTTGTTCAATTTCATCAACATGGTATGCACTTTCACACAATAGGTTTTATGATTTACTTTCATTTGAAGGAATGCTATCCCCTGACTCACTAGATGATACCATGCAATGATGGAACTCATGTGGACTATCATCCTCATACAAAATTTCTGATTTGTTTTCATCCACCAAATCAACCTCTTCTTCGACATCCTCCACACATGGCCCCTGAGAAGGGAGATCAATATCCCATGGAAACTTTTTAAGTTCCCAACTTTTGTCATATCTTGGTACAATCATGCCTGCTGACTGGGAAAATTCACCATAGTCCCTACCCACATCTCCATCATTGATGTTGGTGTATTTATCATTATTAGACAACTCTGATGGGGTATTAAGTGTTGTTGTTTGGTCATATTTATCATGTACATCCTCAACATGACTATATTCATGCACCTCCAACAAATTTACCTATGCTTCTGTCAATCCCTCATCATGCAGTGAATTTTTGGCTTCCTAAACCTTTATAGTTTTGGATCGTTTTCCCTTCTTCCCAGTTGATAAGAGTGGCTTCAACCATTATGTCTGCTCTATTAATGTTGTGAAGTTATTTTGATAGTCTCTTAGAGTCTTTTGAAAGTTCTGACAAGCTCATAAAAATTCTATCGTGAGTTCTTGACTTTTCTCCATACTAAAAAATATCCCACTTGTTGGTTGTTACTAATTTTGTTTACTACTGTAGGATTCAAAAACGTTTTGGCTTTAATCTTTCATCAAATAGTAAGTAGAAGTTCCCTAGTTCCCACTAATAAACCCCTCTACTGCCACTTGTAGCTTATTTTTTGATACAAAGTTTCGTCAAACATATTGATAACATACTTCAAACCCCCATATGACTCCTCTATATGTTGTTGTTTTCAATTTGGGTTTGTTTAGGTAGTTCTCATGGGATAAATGAGGTTTGTATGCTACTTATAGTATACAAAATTTATTACATTAAAACACTATAGACATAACTTAACATATATCATAAATAACAACAATGAGACTTCACTAAAATATCTGATTTTTATTATAATAATCTAACCTGATACAAAATGGATAAATGATAGTGTTTCAGATCAAACCCATGATGCAAATAAGAACAATAAAATAGACAACAACCTCCAAATCTCTCCTCCTCAAAGGAATTCTACCCCAGCAGAGATAACTCAACCACAAAAGAGGAAAGGAAACCCTTACAACCAAATATCATCCCTTACTACACTAACTCAACCTCCAACAATGGGATTCAACCCCTCTCTACAACAACACTCGGTTCAAAAGGAAATGGTTCAACTCAAAAAGAGAATATTCGCCCAGGTGCAATTCCCTTCTCAGGATGAGGAAATTCAACCTTTTCTTGGCTATATAGTACTCACACTAAGATGTTTTGGTCGCAAATCCAAGAATAAGACCACCTTAAGCCAAATTCTCCCCCCTTCTCAAGGTGATACAACCCACCAATGAACTTGTTTCTCTATGAGAAGAACAACCATATTCTGATAGAAATCGATCCTCTCAAAGATGAATCAACCCCTTCTCAAATCAAATTCTACCCATAACTGAAGTGACATGCCCAACCATAGAAATCGACCCCATTAGGAAGAGGCTCGACCCTCAAGGGAAGATAAATCTTCCCCAATACGCACTTGACCTCTCTATAAATACTAGGCCTCCCTCTGAACATATTGACCCAAAACTTCAACAAATCCTACCTCTTATCAAGGAAAATCGGCCCTACATGAATAGATTTTCCCCTCTTTTTTTTCAAGGCACCCCTTCTCACACAACACACAACCCTGTAAATGAAGATCTTGAACGACAAATAAAGAACTCAATCCCCCATCAACAGACTCTTCCTAACACAAAATATATCGGTCCATCTAACTAAGAAAATGACTAGCAGTCAGGGGGACTCGACCATAGCAAGATATTTCTCCCCAAAAAAGTAAACTCGGTCCCTATTGTGTAGATCTCGATTCCTTCTATTAGAATGTGAGTTGCAAGGGAATAACATGACCCACTAATAGATATTTCGACCCTATAGTTATTCTATAGACCATCACTACCTCATGCAGTCAGATGCTAGCAAGATCACCAACTCTGATACCACTGTAATATACCTAATAGAGATGGGATGGATATTATGTCCTTTTGTGCAATAAGTGTTCTCGATTCTATAATCTGGTTGACAATTTTTCACAAACAGTTTGCATGTATTCTACTAATTGACATTTTGTCAAACATATTGCATGTAATAAAAATAAACCAAAAGTAGAAGAGACAAAATGTGGTATTTTATTATGAATGGAATATGTGACACAACAAGAATAATTCTATAATGGCTACTATAGCATCTGCAACACATCACACAATATCAAGCCAAAAACTTGGAATCATACCATGGCCTCCTCAATAGAAGAGATCAAACCCTCCAAGTGCCACAACCTCTCCAAGTGAATTGTTGTAACCCAAAACTGAAGACAAACCACCAAATGAAGCTCTAATACAAGATCCTGGATGCATCCTCCTCCTTGTCTATCTAGGGTGGATATTTCACCACCAAAACTAAACTACAATGGAAGGGTTTTTCCAAACCCTAACAAAAACTTTATCTCCAAGAGAACTCCAAAGAGATCAATCAAAACATAATGCAAAGTGAAGTGCTACCCATCCTTTTATTATTTATCTATTCCCTTATAGAACTTTCCCATTTTGACTAAAACAAACATGACCCTTATTCCCCTTTTATCTATTTACTTAAAGATTAAAAGTCACTTTCAATAATGTTTAAGTAACTTTTTAATCTAAAAGCCACTTTATGCCTTTTTACTTAATGTCAATTTAAAAACATAACATCTCCTAACTAAGTGACATTAAATAACCCTTGACTTCCTTTTCTTCATTAACAAGCCTCATGAGTCATTTCCAACTGCAAAACAAGGGAACCCAAAAATGGGGACATGACAATGGTTGGGTGGAACATCTGTCCCAAGTAGCTGGTTGCACATTTGTTTATAAAAGATAAGTGTTCTATCTTGTTTCTGTTTGTATTATGAGCTTATTTGATGTTCATTAACTCTAGAATTGAGAATGATTTATATATTTTCGTAATAAGTTATATGTACTTCATTCATGTGTGATTTTAGCATGATGTAGATGCATCTAACTAATGGTAAAAGATAACAGTTAAATCTTGTTGTAATTTGTAGTTGGAAGCTACAAGAAATTAATTAGTAAGCATAATTATTTCGTTTTCATGAGTATTCCACTTAGTAATGTTCCTCAGTTGGGATGGGAATATTATAGATTGGTATCAGAGCCTCTGGTTCAAACACCAAGATGTTTTGGGTGGATATGGGTGCAAATTGAGAAAATTCACTATTACAGATTTTGGTCTGTGCAAATTTGGGGAAAAACGATGAAAACTTAGAGAGAAATCCTCAAATTCATGAGAAAATTTTGATTTTAAATGACTTGGAACTATCTCATAGGTTTAATGGAGTAAATTTGCAGAGTTGTGTTGATGGGTCCTAAATCCCTAATTCAACATAGTAACCAAACCCGCCACTGAGGCACAATTAGACTTTGCAACATTTAATGGTGGAATGGTTCTCTAGATCTTGCAATCCGACCAATTTATCGATGGGATTTATGTTTTCTTGTGAAGGATCTTCCTTTAGTTTAGACTATCTCTTTTTGTATTTTCTCTTGGGTGAGACCGATATGAGATGTAAGATTACATAAACCAACTTGGTGAAAAACATGATTAAATTCTAACTATTGGGGAAGAAGCTGAACTTGGGATAACCCCCTGCTCAAGCATGCAGGCAATGATTCTATACCACAGGCCTAGTACTAATACATTAACCTCGTGAGCATCTAATTACTGTTTGAGAAACTAATTATCAGAAAGAAAACACATATGCAAATTAGATAATGGCAAGCAAAATAAGTCATCAACCATAACCATTCATCACATGTTAACACAACGATTCATATTCATCATTTAAAGTAAAGAACAACAAAATATTGCGCTAGACAACTTGAAAATAGATTAAAAAACTCTTACTCATTAAAACATCATTCATGAAACGAGATGGGAAATAGTTCTTCTCCACGTCCAACCACATGAATTTGATGAGAATGACTTGTCTTTGGTCTAGAAGGACTTCTCAATTCATAGCAGCTTCAAAATAATTCTTAACAACCAAAAATCAAGAGTTCTAACAACTAATTTGTGGATCTCTTTATTTATAATGTAAAGTTTAACTGAAATTAACGGCTAAGTGCAGTTTAAGGAAAACAAAATTCGCCATGTGGTGTCATATACTAACAATTTCTTTAACAGTCAACCTGAGATATCTCTTGATAAGGGTGATTTCTCTTGTACTCAGACCAACTAATAAACAACTCTTCACAAGATTGGGCCCATGGAAATTTGTGTTGTTCCATCGGAGCCACATGTATTCCTCTGGTGTTCGTCGCATGCATCCAGTACTTCACTAGACTGGAGTTCAACTGTTGTAGCATGGTTCGAGCTTTGATTGGATTATCTGCAAATCATTGCACTTGCCCTGGCCTCACGTTGGTCATCTTTGCGAGCTCTTTGGTCCATAGAGAATCTTGTTTGGAATGCGACTCAACTACGTCGCTTAGGTCGACGAAGTTGTTGGGGGTGCCAAACTCAGGGAGTCCGATATCCTTCATTATTTTATTAATTTTATCCCAATGCTTCTTGCATTTGATCCACTACTCTTGGATTTCTCGATGTGGGTCCCAAGACATCTTAGCCTAGTATTCAGTTGATCGCTTCATGCGATTAAGACTACTTTTTCCTACCATCTGAATGTCGTGTTCTTATTTGCCTCAACCCTACTGGACTACATCAATGTACTCGAATCTTTCCACCAATTGTTGCACCATTTCATACCATCGCTCCATATCCTTGGATGTCGTGAGCACCATGAGAGTGTCCTCCTGGAACTCATTTATTTTCATAGTTAAAATGTGTCTTTCTTTCTTGAACTCATTGTAAACTTCTTCGAACTCACCTTTCAGGTACACAACGGTCTGTGTGGTGCCTTTATAGTATTTGGCCAGATGACACAAGTGTTCTAGCTCCTTTAGGGCCGTGGCTAGCTCCTTTTCATCCCTTTTGGCCTTGTCTAGAGTGGCCTCTAAGAGTGCCTTCCCCACACCAATAAGTTCAGTTGTCTGGGTGTCTACTGTGTTTATCAGGTTCTGCTCTGTAGTAACAAAGACAGAGTGATCCAATGTGATCTTTCTTTTCATTGCAGTCCTTTGAACGATGACCTTTCTCTTTTGATCATAGGAGATCACATAAATATCTGCTACCTCGTGTACCGGCTCGGGTATCTATTGATCTCCCCACGTGAGTATGTTTCCTAGGCTACCGGTGATGTATACTTCCTTGTTGTGCCTTGAAGACCCGACCTCTACCTGTCTCTCATCGGGGGGTTTGAGTATTGAGCGGAGTAGTGACGTTGGGCACATAATTTTTACTTACTTGCTTTTTGGCCGCAGAACCACTGATTTCCTTTCACGGGGAGTCTTTCTTTAGCTCATCCAATTTGGGCTTGTCCTTTAGATCTGGTCTGGTTTTCAATGTGTCGGGGTTCCTTTGTTTCAAGGCCACTTTCAACTTCTATTTCCCTTTGTGGGACCTCCTTTGTTTGCACTTTGGGATCAGGGGAAGAAGTCTTCTTAGGTCCTTTTTCCTCTTGGATGTGCACAGGGTTGTTGTGAGATGACTCTGAGCTCTCATCGACACTATATATAGTTATAAGCTTGCTCAAAGGATTAGGCACTCATGTTTCTACTAACACCTAATCTGTCTCTGGTTGATTCATCCCACCTACCGGTGAATTGAGCAGCAATGTTGTAGATTTAGGGTCGTCTGACCCATTGGTGTTACCAAGATTTGTGAAATCTAGGCCACCTGGCTCCATCAGGCTTCCTTCTGGGATATTGGTTAGAAGCCTGGGTGTTATGGTGAGGTCTAGATTATCCTGCATTTTCTTCATTAGAAGCTGGGCCTGCTGCCACATAAGTCCCCCCATCCCTTGTACAACTTGAACCTCAAGGGAATCCTTGATTTGTATTTGGGATTCCTGATAAAATTCTACTGCTTTGATGGCTTCTTGGGGATCGCTCACCGCTTCGCTCGGTTAAGATGTTACCCTTCGTTCTCGAGTCCTAATAATTTCTTGAGACGTTTTCTCCAAGGACATCGCTTTCTCCTCCCAACTCATGGCCTTGAATCTGGTTGTTTTAGGATCAACCCTCCTTGTCACCACCTCATTTTAGTCTTGGGCATTTTCGGTGAAAATCTCATCTTCAAACTGGTCATGGGCATAAAGCCAACATGATGATGCCCGTGATGCATGTTTTAGGACCATAACCTTGGGATCGTTCTTGCAAAAATGACAATTTTGGATTCGAAATTCCAATTGACTTAGCCCTTCTTACTTAGCGTGCGCAGTGTCCTTGATCTTGTAGAAGCTAATATGAAACCCATAAGGTATGAAGGCCTGCTTCTTGTCCTTTATCAAAGTGGTTTTGTAGCCTTGCAACATGGTCTGATAACAAATTTCCCCTAATACCAGTCAATTGGGGACATATACAGGTAACATATGGGGTGCTCCTGTGTTGCCAAAAACCCTAATGTAGGTCTCGCGCTCATCTAGATACCAGTGGAATACTTTCAATACTACCCTTTTGGCTGCGTCTGATAGCCTTGGGCATTCTTTCTTGAAAAACAAAGAATAAATGTGTGCATTAAACTGGTCACAGATGAGAGAATAAGATTTCTTGTACCTATTTTCCCAAAGGATGTTGAAGTATACATGGACTGGGAGCTCATAGGAATGCCAACTTAAGTTCATTCCAACAAAGACGTTCTTGGCACAAATGACATACAGTAGATATGAGGCCATGTAGAAGGATGAGGTTTCTCCCTCTTTTGGTGTTTGATCTTGTCGTATGCAAGTGCTCAACTG
Source organism: Picea engelmannii (assembly GCA_009831015.1). NCBI lineage: Eukaryota > Viridiplantae > Streptophyta > Pinopsida > Pinales > Pinaceae > Picea > Picea engelmannii. Next base: position 109,549 of record ML805419.1, on the reverse strand, counting down.
TTTGGAAATGATTTCACCCTAGTTAAAACCTATTCCAGAAATGGCTACAGTATAAGAAAGAGGAATTCATGCCTCCAAAAATCTAGTGCAGTCTTTCTCCCCATGCAATTGACAGAGAAGGCCCATTAGATATATGTAAGGCTCTTTCAGGTTGGCTGTTGGGTACCAGCCGGAGGTCCAATTGGTGAAATTTTTATCCTCTCTCCACCAGGACGTTGTAATCTTTCTGGTGTCGTGCTTCTGATAGAAACTCAAAACAAATTCAGTTCTTAAACTTTCTTCCGGCTCCCTGATCTTATACTAACCCTGAACTTCTACTGGGAGGAAAACCCCAACACATCCTCCATTGTTGTCGTTAATTAAACACATCTGTGTATCAGATTGATCAATAATCCATCTCAAAAGATTGATGCAGGGAAATACTGGAGTCCTGCTCGCCACCATGTGAAAATAATCCTTGTGTACATTCGAGAGAACTTCGACGTCGTGTTTTCTCGTATCAGGATCGTTGTGCGGGGCATACTCCAGGGTTTTCTCCTTATTGATTTTATTAAACAATTCTTCCTAGCGAGGGAATATTGTTTTGGTCCTGATGTTCACCTCTGTGTCTCTAAAGGCTAGGGGCTGGACGAAGGCCTTCTTAGTGGCTGTCTTAATGATGGGCATCGTTTTTGGAGTAAATTCCAATTTCCTCACAATTGCTGGGGAGGAGTATTCTCCCGCCTCTGGTTCTTGCAACTTTGGTGCTCTTGGGGATTTCCTGGTGGTGGGTTTCTTCAGAGGCATTGTTCCTGCAACTGAAAATGGTCCTTTAAACATGTGTATAGAGTAGCGTTGGGTGGAAACATATGGAATGAAGCGCAAAACACCATAAGCCGATACATACTTGTAATGCTTGCTAAAATTGTTGTTTAATACTCACTGAACCTTGGAAGCCTTCTCCAGATTTCTAGTATTTCTCCTCTGTGTGCTCTGAAATCCTTGCCGCGCAGAATAGGTTCATACAAAATGAATCAAAATAATATAACGGGAGAAATCCAATCAGTCGTATCAATCAGTTAATACAAGTAATGAATGCAATTCAAAACAAACTACCATTGGATCTCTGCAAATAAATTCTAACTTGGTTGACGATGAAGGAGCGGAGGGAGATGCATTGTATCGACAGGCTTAAATGATCCCTTTTGATTTACACACGAATTAGCAACTAATGCACGATCCACAAATTAACTAACATTTTAAATTTATCGTACCTAACATATCTCAGGGCTAAAACGTCTCATCATGTCGTGTCTCTCCGGTGGAAAGATCGGGGATCCTGAGACAACCTCTGGTGCCAAAAGGTATCGGGGATCAAAGATCAGGGATAGTTCAAGAATGTAGTTTCTTTTCAGGTTATCACCTTCATAAATATTCGACGTTGAAAACATTTCAGGAGTCGACGATCGGCGATACCACTCTTTTACTTGTGCGATGCTTACTCTTCTCGTTTTTCTGTCGATGCCAAATGAATTGGACTTTGGTGATATCTTTAGTGAATCTTATTTGTGGAGATGAGAGACCTCCTTCTACCCACGCTGGTGAAATTTGACACTCGGCTATTTTGGTTTTCTCAAGCAATTTTCGTCACCTTTAAACTTTCTCGATGTCGAATTTTCCTAAGCACGTTGGGGAAAAATTTAGACTATCGATTCCTTAAGTAAATGTTAGTCCCTTTTAAAGTTAATATGATTTTCACATGTTCAAGTAGACTTTAAACGACTCAACACGAAAACATAAATGATAAGCACAGGAAACAGTTTCATACTGAAGCGCAGTCAGATAGTGCGAAAGATCAAGTGGTACCCAAAAAGTGAAAATTTGACATAGACCTTTTTAGGGTGTGTTGAGTGCTCAACAAATGGAGATTCACTGGGAGAAAGAAAAATATATGTTCCTTTTCCAAGGCTCGGCTGATACGGAAGTTCACGAGGAACCGCAAAATTGCAAAGAAAATAAAGAAAAATCGGAAAGATCTAACCAAAACCGAAATCATAAAAACAACATACAAACAAAAGAGATTATTATTATTACTTTTTTTTTTTGATGAAAAATTATTACTGGAAATATTGTTTTAGGGCTTGGTCATTAACTAGAAGGGAATTAGTTCCCCCCCCCTTAGATTCTGCAACAGATACGTTCCTTCCCCAATTTTTTCAGCCACTTGGAAAGGTCCAAGCCATAGATTTTGAAACTTAGAATGCTTCCCTTTCGGTTCATTTGCTTTGTCCACTTTAGGACTAGGTCTCCTACTTTGAATTTCTTATCTTTATCCTTATGCTTATCAAACCATATTTTCACTATTTGTTGGTGAGTTAGGAATTTTGACTTAGCCTTTTCTCTTTCTTCCTCCAACATGAGCAAAGTGTTGATTATTTGTTGTATGGCAAATGAAGGATCCTCGCTGGAATCTTGGGCTAGTTGAAGAGATGGAAGATAGAGTCCATTTGGGAGGATGGCTTCCTGCCTGTAAACCAAAAAGTATGGGGAATTCCCTATAGCTACCTTGGGTGTGACTCTATCGGCCCACATAGTGTTATGGAGTAGATTATGCCAATTCATTTGGTTATTTGCAACCGTATTTTTTAATATCCTCACTAGGTTCTTGTTAGTTGATTCTCCCACACAATTTCCTTGGGGATAATAATTCTCCGAGTACCTAATCATGATTCCTTTGTCCAAAGAAAACTCTGTCAAAAGGGTGGAAGAAAAATAAGCTGCGTTATCAAAGACCAGGATAGAAGGGACACCGAACCTTGTGATTAGTTGTTGTTCTATGAATTGGATCACTACTTTTTCATTTACATGAGTCAAAGGGATAGTCTCTACCCATTTCATGAAACATTCGGTAGTAGTAAGAATGAACTTGTGATGTCTTGAAGAGTTGGGTGTAATTTCTCCTATGGTATCCAACCCCCATTGTTCAAAAGGCCTCTAGACAGTCATAGGTTGGAGTGGGACTACTTCTCTCTTCTAATTCCCTGTGCTCATTTGATAGGTTTTACAGTTTCTAGCACAGGTATGAGCGTCTTTGAATAAGGTTGGCGAATAATAGCCGGCTCTCAGAATCTTATGAGCAATGGCGTTTCCTGCGAAATTTCCCCCGGCAGGGCCATCATGGAGCTCCTTTATCACTTTGTCTGTGTCTTCACGTTCGAGACATATTAATAGTACCCCATCATAATTGATTTGGAAGAGTACCAAACTTATAAGGCCATATGGTGCATATTTTAACTTGAGAGCTCTCCTTTTCCTAGGGTTGAGATTTTTCGGACAAGTCCCATGGTGTAGGAGATAAGTTAAATCCTTATACCAAGACTCATGTCCTGGGGAGATGTATGATATTTCACCACACCATAGTGCCATTTTGTTCTCCCATCCAGAATCTTCATTTACTTGGTCCTGGGAATCGACTGCAAGTTTTCATAACCCTTGTCCTTTTACTAGTTTGGCAGGTTTTATATCTAGATCGAATTCCTGGACTATTGCCATCCAGTTCCCTCTTCTTTCCCCCATTTCTTGTTGGGTAAATAAGGATCAGACTACAGGGTGCGACACAATCACTTTGGTGTGGCTCTTGAGGATGTAGGACCTAAAATGTTTTACTTCCTTATATACCACATAGGCATGTTTGTCTATAGTAGGATAATTGAGCTCAACTCCTTGACGATTAGTACTCATGAATGACACTGGGGCCTCATTATTGTCATCATCCTTCTGATTCAAAACTGCAACTAACGATTGGTCGAAGGCGAAAGTATAGAGGAATAAGTCTCTATTGAAATCGAGACTTCGCAACATCGGGGCCCGGGATATAGAAACTTTGATATTGGTAAAAACACCTTTTCTCTCATCATCCCACTTAACTTTGGCATCCTTGTGAATCATATTTTGTAAGGGTTTGAAGGTTTCCACGAAATCGAGAGTGAATTTCCTCACAAAATTGATTTTCCCGAAAAAGGACTGCATAGCTTTCTTGTTATGGGGAAAGGGGAGTTGAGTTATGGCCTTAATCCTTTATGGGTCTATGCGAATGCCTGTTTGAGATATAATGTGACCTAACAAATTACCTTCCATGACACCAAAGATGGTTTTCTTAGGGTTTAAGGATATACTTTATTTCCTACACCTTTCAAAAATATGAGTTAAGCATTAGATGTGTTCATCTCTATTCTTTGAATACATCGTTACATCATCTAGATATACTACGCCACATTTATTGATTAGTCCCCGAAAAGCTACATCCATGGCCCTTTGGAAGGTCACTCCTACGTTAATTAACTCGAAATGCATTTGTTTATAAGCAAAGGTTCCCCACTTGGTTCAGAAGGTGGGTTTTAAACGGTCTTCCTTTGAAACCAGAACTTGGTTGTAACCTGAGAAACCATCTAGTAGAGAGAAAATATCCAAGATAGACATGGTCTGCAGGAGTTGTTGCATCGGTGGGACTAAGTAATTGTCTTTTTTTGAAGCTCTGTTGAGGTTCCTAAAATCTACACATAGGAGGATTTATCCCGGATTTTTCCTCACCGGGACAAGATTTGCTACCCATGCGGAATGCCTAACCTGGAAAATGATCTTGGCATCTAAAAGTTTTTTTAATTCCTGATACATGAGAGGTTCTAGGGATGGGTGATACTTTCAAAGCTTTTGTTGGAAAGTTTTCACTTCGGGCTTTAACGTGATAGTGTGTTGAATGATGTGAGTATCATACATTTTCAGATCTTGATAGGACCATGCAAAGACATCTTGGTATTGTATGAACAATTTGAGATAATATTTCCTTTCCTCTTTGGATATAGTCTTTCCGAGATTCACATTCTTTGGGTTTTCTGAGGTTCCAATTTTTATAGTTTCATGCAGGGGACAAGAGCTGTCAGTCTTTGCATTTTTAGGCCCCTTAAATCGCTCTTTTAGATCAAAAATATTTTCTAGATTAGCTATACCTTTCGGGATTGTGTGAGAATTTGATTTATCAACAGGTTGTCTTGTCCTAGTATTGGTCTCTAGTCTTTGTTGATTTCCCTTGGAATACTTGATCATCAATAGCCAAATCATTGAAATTGTCTTGGTTAGTCAAGAAGTTTATGATCTGTTCATCACCTTCAAAGACTTTCCAATTAGAAATGTTATTAGGCACCGAAGGTTTGTAGAGAAGCTCCACAGTGAATCAGGAGGCTTCATAATTCTCTAGAGGAGACAACCTGGAAGCAATTGTGGCCAAGGAGTCAGCAAGAATATTCTTTTCTCTGGGGACTACTGTAATATTTAAGGCTTCAAAATGCTCTATTAACCTATGCACCTCCTGTTGATAGTTCTTTAGGTGAGGATAATTGCAATGTATAGTATTCCTTACTTTTCTAATGATGATTTCAGAATCTCTGAAAACCCTCAATTCTTTGATATTCAAGTCTATAGCTTTCTTTAATCCTTGTACTAGAGCTTCATATTCAGAAATGTTGTTTGTACATTCAAATTCTAGACTACAAGATAGGAAATTATGTTTACCTTTAGGATCAATGAGGATGCACCCTGCTCCTAACCCTTCTTGCGATTTAGATCCATCAAAGTACAAAGTCCAAATTTGTAGACGACAATCACTCATTTCCTTTTCCTTATTAATTTTTTTCTCTCCTATCTTTCGTTCTGTAATCTCTAGCGTAGGGTCCCGACAAAAAAGTGTGTCTTCTGTCGGTATCGTCGTCTGTTATTGAAAAATAATTTCAGAGTTTTGAGTGAGAGGGGCATTGAACAAAAGAGGAGCAAAGTTTCCACAATGGGATTCGCAAGAATAATTTCCCAAAATGGGGAAATATGTGGACGAGGGTTCGTTCAGGGTTTCTAGATCAATGACTGTGTGTTTCAGATATCTCTCCTTATTGATTCTGATCATGTTCTTGTATCCCTTTAGTGGTATCCAAAGGTGTGCCCAGTCTGTACTGAAGTATTTGTTTAGATTTTCAGACCAATATCGACTTAGTAATAACCCATAGGCCTCTGGAATATCTACCACAATGATGTCAATCACTTGCACAAACTTGGGATGTGTCGCTATCCTGATCATTACATCTTTGAGTTCTCCCATGACCTTGACCTGGGTTCTGTCTAGTTGTATGACATGTTTATCACTACTGAGAGGAACAAAATTTAATTTGTTGCAAATAGACAAGGGTATAACGTTGGAAGACGCCCCAGAATATACCAAACAATTGTGAAGGTTTCTATTGAAGACTTCAAACGTTAAGAGGAATGGTGGGACAAAAGGTTTTTCCTTTCTATCTTCCGAGAAGGTGTTCACAGTTGGTTTTCTCACCAGATTTGTGGGAGATAGAGTTCTTTCCTGACCATTTCCCATGGTCAGGTTTTCTACTAAGTTCAAATCTTGTAACAGAAAGTCCTTCTGTTGAGGAATCCTGCATATGTCCATAATTGATATATTAGCCTTCAACTTCTTCAAATATTCGACTACGTTGTAATCCAGTTTGGGGAATTCCCGAGTATGGATGCTTATAGGGTTTTTTCCAAGAGCGAAAGGTGTTTTCGGGTGATTGGGAGTTTCCTTGCTCCTTGAGGTCTGGAAGGAAACAATATATTTCAAGCCAGGCGGACCCTTACTGCGTGTTTGTATCACCGAGAATTCTGCGGGTTGTTCCTGAGACTCAAATAGGTCGTTAGAAGGCATGATCAAGTTGGGATCCCATATCATCATGGTTGTATCTTGTGGTGGATCAATCTCTTCCTAGTTAGAAATATTCATAGCCGAACTGCTTAGTTGTTTGTCTAGGGAGACTTCGTCTAGAAACCGATTGGCCATCAAATTCATGGCATGAACCCATTGAGGGTTGTCTCTTTCAGAGTGGTTTTCATGGTGATAATTACAGAAGGAATCAGATGCAACATTCCCTAGATCAATATTTAAGTTAGCTAGGGGAGGTTCAATTGCCGTGAACGATGGGTTCCTCTTAAAGAAAGGCTTGTAGGGCCTTTGGCCTTGGTTTCCCTCCCCTGCATTCCTCTTCATGTTTATGATATCGTTTGATAATTTCTTAACCATGGGTTGTAGGTATTCTATGTCTCTATTACCCTTGTCAGGAGTCTACTCTGTTTGTTTCCCCAACAGTCTAGCCAAAAGGAGTCCTCTCCTGGGAGGAGGCTAAGCTTCTTTCTTAACTAGAGAGACCTAGCCCTCTTTACACCCTTTCATCTGGAATTATATCGTTTTGGATTCTTCAAAATTTTCAGCCAGGGCTCGCTTGGGGGCTCTTTTTACAAACATAGAGATATAAGCCAGGAGCACGTTAGCGTAAACCTCAATTTGAAATTCTTGGTTTGGTTTCTCTTTGGGCTAAAACTTGTTTAATATGGTCGTGCATATTTGATTGAAATCTTTGAATCTTTCTTCTGAACTCATGGTGGCAGTGAATAACTTAGCCATCAGAGCTCCTGTAGTAGTTTCCTCTGCAAATTTATCTATAAAGTATTTCTGGAACTTGGTCCAACTAGTTATAGATCCTACTGGCAGATTGAAATACCACGTGGAAGTTGGAATTTCAAATGTGTAGGGGGAAATCCCGCAAACTACGTCTTCATGTTGGATGTTCATAAGTCTGATCGCTAGTATAAATTTTTTGATATGATCTTCAGGCAATCTAAAGGTTTCGGGATCAAACTTAGGCAACAACTTCTCTGGATGACGGGGAAGGTTATGGACTAGTCCTGGGAGGGCCAAAGCATCTCTGGCGGGTTCAAAGGTGGGTTCCCCCTTTCATCGTTATGGTCATTTTTTCCTTCCATATCTTCAGACTCTGAGTTAAACTCCTCTTCTTCCGAGAAATTGTCCGATTCAGAGACGTCGTCGACTAGTGTTTCAAGTATCAAATCAAGAGGTTCTTCGATTTCGGTAATCACGAAATCTATTAAGTCTTCTATCGAGTGTATGAAAACCTCGTCAGGATTAGCAACCACTGGTCTTCTTTGTTGTTTTATTCGAGGGATCATGGGAGGTAAGGAAAACACACTGATTTGTCAGGTGTAGGATCTTGTAATTATTTTGAATTGATTTACTTCCTCGTGAGGAAGAGTGTAAGGTATTTCAGAGTGAAAATATTCTCCCTCGGGCTGGGGTGAGTTACTCGTTCCAAGAGTACTCAACGTGTGTGGGATGTCTTGGGAATGACTAGCCATGCATGTGGGCTGTTAGGAATCTGTAGGCTGTTTGAAATGCTATATAAAATACATACTCAACCATTCATTTTCAGCCCTCCTTCTAGCACCAATTTTGTTGATGGGTCCTAAATCCATGATTCAACAGTAGGAACCAAACCTTCCACCGAGGCCTAATTAGACTTTGTAGCTTTTAATGGTGGAATGGTTCTCCAGATCTTGTGATTCGGCCAATTTTATCGATGGGCTTTATATTTTCTTGTGAAGGCTCTTCCTTCATTTTAGACTATGTCTTTTTGAATTTTCTCTTGGGTGAGACCGATATGAGATGTAAGCCGACATAAGCCAAATTGGTGACAAACATGATTAAATTCTAACTACTGGGGAAGAGTTTGAACTTGGGATAACCCACTGCTCAAGCATGTAGACAATGATTCTATACCATAGGCCTAGTACTAATACATTAACCTTGTGAGCATCAAATTACTGTCTAAGAAACTAATTATCAGAAAGAAAACACATATGCAAATTAGATAATGGAAAGAAAAATAATTCATCTACCATAATAATTCATCACATGTTAACACAACAATTCATCTTCATCATTTAAATTAAAGAACAACAAAATATTGCACCAGATAACTTGACAATAAATTAAACATCTCTTACTCATTACACCATCATTCATGAAACGAGATGGGAAATAGTTCTTCTCCACGTCCAATCACATGAGTTTGATGAAAATGACTTGTCTTTGGTCCAGAAGGACTTATCAATTCATAGCAGCTTCAAAATAATTCTTAACAACTAAAAAGCAAGAGTTCTTACAACAACCATCGACCAATTAGTTAGAGGTCGATGGTTGTTGTAAGAACTCTTTCTTTTTGATTGTTAAGAATTATTTTGAAGCTGCTATGAATTGAGGAGTCCTTCTGGACCAAAGACAAGTAATTTTCATTAAATGCATGTGATTGGACATGGAGAAGAACTGTTTCCCATCTCATTTCATGGATGATACGGTAATGAGTAAGAGTTGTTTAATCTATTGTCAAGTTATCTGGCGCAATATTTTGATGTTATTTACTTTAAATGATGAAGATGAATCGTTGTGTTGACATGTGATGAATGATTATGGTAGATGAATTATTTTGCTTTCCATTATCTAATTTGTATATGTGTTTTCTTTCTGATAATTGGTTTCTCAGACAGTAATTAAATGCTCACAAGATTAATGTATTAGTACTAGGCCTGTGGTATAGAATCATTGTCTACATGCTTGAGCAATGGGTTATCCCAAGTTCAACCTCCTCCCTAGTAGTTAGAATTTAATCTTATTTGTCACCAAGTTTGTTTATGTCAGCTTACATCTCATATCGGTCTCACCCAAGAGAAAATGCAAAAATAGATAGTCTAAACTGAAGGAATATATTTCACAATAAAACATAAATCCCATCGATAAAATTGGTTGGATTGAAAGATCTGGAGAACCATTCCACCATTAAACGCTGCAGAGTATAATTGGGCCTCAGTGGCGGGTTTGGTTCCTACTGTTGAATCAGGGATTTAGGACCCATCAACAAGTTGTAAAGTCAAAATTCAACCTAGAAGGTTGAAATTCAAATTTTAAAGGCCATTGTAGCACTAGTCAGAGTTTGACGAATGGACGGTTAAGATCACACTTGATCTTGAGATCAACGACCTAGATTCATTTTGATGGATTTAAAAAATTATAAGGATTTCATAGGTTTCTAAGGTTTAGAAGATCAATGGTCAGGATTTGTTTTCGGTCATATGGAAAAATGATCAAATCAACGGTTTGGATACATTTCCATCTGTTGGATACATGGAATGAGGGAGGATGAGACATTCAACCAAAATAGGGACCTAATGGAAATCGAGGAACAAATTCCTCCTCACTCTGATGGGAGGCAATAAGCACAAGTAAATTTTCATCCTTAATATCATAAATGTTCTTTAAAATTTCATGTTTGCTGGGATAATTTGTCAAGTAGGTCACTTAAGCACTATACTTAGCCTCCAACAACATGGGTTATGGAATGTTTGGACTACATGGCATGAGGGAGGATGAGAAATTCGACCAAAATAGGGACCTAATGGAAATCAAGGAACAAATTCCTCCTCACTCTGATGGGAGGCAAGAAGCACAGGTAAATTTTCATCCTTAATATGATGAATGCTCTTTAAAATTTCATGTTTTTGGGATAATTTGTTAAGTAGGTCACTTAAGCACTCTCCTTAGCCTCCAACAATATGGGTTATGGAATGTTTGGACTGCATGGAATGAGGGAGGATGAGACATTAAGACAAAATAGGGACCTAATGGAAATCGAGGAACAAATTCCTCCTCACTCTGATGGGAGGCAAGAAGCACAGGTAAATTTTCATCCTCAATATCATGAATGTTCTTTAAAATTTCATGTTTTTTGGGATAATTTGTTAAGTAGGTCACTTGTGAAATTATCTAGAAAACTGGTTTGGAATCTTTATTAGAGGATAATATTATATTTATAGAAAATAGAATAGTCCAAGATAATCTTTTTGAGTTTTGATGTATGTAAATGTTGTAGCTATGGAACAAGCCCCCTTTTACTATATAAAAATGCTTAATTCTAAAGAGAATTTGAAGCATGCCAGTTTGGATCTCTGTGTTCAGGAGTGGTTGATAGGCGCAATAATAGCTAGTTTTGACTCAATCCCTTATCATTTTGTATACTACATTTGGTGGGCTCCTAACATCAATATATTTTAGGACAAACAAATGCCAATGGAAGTTGTTGTTGTTCTAATTGAAAAATTAGCAAAGGAATTTAAATGTGATCCCAAATGTAGGAAACTTTGGGTGCCTATTATGTCATCTTTGGATTATGATACCCCTAAGGGGTATTTTGACGGAGCCAACCAAGGTCATTTTCCTAGATGTAGGGTTGGGGTCGTTCGATATATAATTTTATTTCACTTCTTCTATATTTTTTATGCCCATAGTTTGGTTTCCAACACAAAGGCCGAATTCAAGGCTTTGTATGCATTACATTTTTTGCAAACTCACATGGGATCAAATGGTTGTAAGTGTTAGGAGACTCATAGGTTGTTTCAATTGGGTAAACGAGAAATCAAAAGTGGAGATTATTCGACTCCAATCTTTATTGGCTTAGATTTGTTGCCTCATTTAGGATTTTGATTAGGTGTCCTTCACCCACATTTATCGTGATTTGAACCAGAAAATGGATAAGCTCTTGAAGGAAGCACTGAAATGATGTGTAGGTTCCTTCTTTGTTCAAGAATTCCATGATGGGCTGGAGTATGAAAGTGTGAAATTTCATTTCTAGTCATAATGTCTGGTCATTTTTGGCAGGTTGTATAGTTCTGTGGTAATCGAGTGTCAAGTTTTTATTTTTGGTATAGTATGATCCTTATTGTTCTAATAATGGTATGTTGAGGGTAACTTATCATCTATGAATGATATGATGATGCGAAGGTGTTATAAAAAAGATATTTCGATACTTTTAGCATCCTCGTATGAGGTCGATTAAGTCTAATTTTAGGAAGTCCAAGTAACAAATTTATTTCATTTTTGAAATACATTTTTTTTTCAAAAAAATATATTAATAAAATCAAAAATCAAATTTTATACCAACTCAAAATTTAATCCATCACAACAATATACATCAAAATGATTTAATCCATCGCAACAATATACATCAAAATTTAAGACTCTATGTTGTTCCAACTTATTAGTATTTCCAAAACTATCTAAAAATTTAGTCTTCTTGAAAGCTATTATTTCATACACATTAATCCTATGGTTGAGAACTCACATTAGGCCACTAGAGGGAGAGGGCTTACTCAGAAGCTCATAGTATTTACGGGAATGATTATAGAAAACAAACTACAGCGGACCATAGAATGGATATGCAAGTGAAACGTATATCTATATATAATAGTCTATCCTATAGTCCTATGCCCTGCCCAATGGGTTTTATGATGCTTACTTCGGCAAACTCACATTAATCTTATTATTGTGTCTGTTAATTCAAGCTATGCTACAATATTGCATTCAAAGTATTATAAATTTTCTATTATTAATATTAGCATATCCTTAAACTTCTCATGCTAATCCTTACCGTATCCTTAAACCACATTGCTATTATTTCATACACATTAATCCTATGGTTGAGAACTCACAAGACATAATTAATTAAAATCGATTTTGTTTTTATAAAACTAACAATATTAATACTACTTGATTGTTGCTTTTAATTTGATAGTTTTATAAGACATAATTTACTATTTAGTCCCTGCTAAGTAATGAACTAAGTTTTTATGTGCTTTTAGGATCAAGAGATGGATCATAAGCCACACAAGTTAAACTGAAAAGCAATTTGCTTTAAATAATAAGAACCTCTTACTATCTATCAAATCCTTGCAGAGTCCAAACACTCACTGATATTAAATCATAAGTAGTTTTATGATCTATAAGAACCTCTTACTATCTATCATATAGATCCATTAAGAACATCACATGTCAGTTACAAGGAATTAAACATGAGTGGGGAGGGTAACAACAATAGCTTTCCTTTTCCTTTGTTGATTCCATAGTGAAAGTAAATGGTATTTTACTTTATTTAATATTTTAAAATTTAAATGTTATTTTATTTTTTATAGTCAAAAATATAGTATTAAAAGTAAATTTTAATGATTAAAAGAATATCACAAATACAAATTTTGTTTTGATAATTAAAATTATTAATAATAAACATAATAAATAAATTTTTATTTTTATTTAATATTTTAAAATTTTAAATGTTATTTTATTTTTTATAGTCAAAAATATGGTATTAAAGGTAAATTTTAATGGTTAAAAAAATATCATCAATACAATACAAATTTTGTTTTGATAATTAAAATTAATAATAATAAACATAATAAATAAATTTTGATTTTCTATTTTATAAATTTTAATTATTAACATCAATAGTACATACAAATATATGTTAAAACCATACCTATTTTAAATATGACTATTTATTATCAAAGATGAATATTTAAAATATGATTATTTATCATCATTAGAGGTATATGTCCAACCCATACTTATTTATTTTAAATATGATTGTTTATCATCATAGAGGAATATAGTAGATGCTAAGTGCACCAAGTCAAAGATTCATAATAATAAAATATTATGAGTAATATTTATAATTTTTTAAACATTTTATGAGTTATTTTTTTTAAGTTAAAGATTTGTAATAATAAAATATTGTAAATTTTAATATTGTAAATGTGTTATATATGTTGTTAATTGGGTTTAGATTGGGTGGTTTAGATTCAATTTCTTCAGTAATATATTGATTAGGAATATTGTAGATACTAAATGCATCAAGTTAAAGGCTCACAACAATAAAATATTACAAATACTATTTACAATTTTCTTAGAGTAATATTTTAGAAGTTAAATTTATTAACTTGAAAATTTGTAATTATAAAATATTATGAGTTTTAATATTGTAAGTGTTATATATATGTTGTCAATTGGGTTTAGTTTGGGTGATTGACATTTATCTTCCTTATTTAGGTTCAATTTCTCCAAATAACATATTGACTAGTTTAACTTTACCATTTTCAAAACTATCTTCTTTCAATTCTTCATGAAATTCAAAACTAAAAATACAAAGAAATATATCATCCAATATATCATATATCCACCCATATATCCATTATACATTTTTATATTTTAAGAAGTTATAAATTAATAAAAATCAGATTATGTAGGAGATTATTTAGTTTTTATTTTTTAAATTGAAAAAACTTCTTAATTAGTCAAACATTTAAATTTATATAAAAAAAAATGAACAACTTACTTCACTATTTATAATATCATCCACAACATAGAAAATAATCATCACACAATTAAAATAATAAAAATCAAGTTATATTGGAAACCATTTTGTTTTTATTTTTTTAATTTAAAACACTAATAATTGATAAACATTTAAATTTATATAAAAATATATAGTTTTATTTTTTTAATTTAAAACACTTAATAATTGGTCAAACTTTTAAATTTATATAAATAAAATGAATAAGAACTTTACCCTCTACATAGAAAGTAATTATTACAAAATAATAAATAAGTTAATAACTTAAAAAAATAATAATTACAATTTAATAAATATCTTTAAATAATAAGATTTATTGGCAAATGCCGTGTAAATGGAAGAAAATATGTAAAAAGAAGTCTCAAGGTCGATTCTCACCCCAATTTACTTGGAAGGCATGCTTGCAGGATGTGCGTTTCTCCTTATGAATTATAAGACGATAATGCAGTGGTTACCGATTCCCTAATTACAATTTTTTTTTTATATGAAATAATAAATAGTTCCATTTTCTCTTTCTACCTTTCCTACATTAAGTTATTCAAGTAATCAGTTTTTATTTTGAAATTTAATCATATCCATTAATGCTGCTCGGGCTTTTCTCCTATGTATATTTTCAAATCACGAGGCTCAAGTGACCAAAAATCAGCCTCTAAAATGAAATATTAGATTAAAACAAGTAACCGGGGATTTGGGGGCAACCATCTTGTGTGAGAAAATGAGCAGATGGTTTTGATATGTTACATCATAATTTTTCACGGGATGCAAAGGATAGAAGAGCATAGCAGAGGTGGTACCGTGTGTAGAGGGTCATAAATTTTAACCGTCACTTCTGCAACAAGCTCACCGAAAACTGACGACACTAAATGACTAGCTGACAGTGTTACAATGCACTTATGAATGACTATTGCTTCTACCCAATAACTCATTCAAAATGTTTTTTAAAAATTTTAAAAATAAAAAAATTTCCATTTATAATGTAAAACATTAAGAAACCATTAAATAAAGTATGAACAACGGCCATTCCATAATAAGAAGTGCATTTTTGCGTATACCTATTGGAGATGGGCACAATTAATGATTTTTTAATCTTAAATTATAATTGGATGGCTACACATTGAAGATGTAGGTATATTCTTAGTCCTCCTCCAAAATCAATCACTCAGATTTATTGTTGATAACTTCCTTGTATTTATGAATGCATCAGTTAACTTGTTTACTTTTTAACATTTACCTAATCATATTAAGAAATTACTGTAACATCATATGATTACCACGTTTAAATAATTAACCTTTGATATTAATTAAATAATTTTTAAAAATTACTGTAATAATTTTTGAAAATTACTGTAATAATTTTTAAAAATTACTGTAATAATTTTTTATAGCATGAAACATGGATCTGACGTTTTTATTGTGATAAATATTTTTTTTTTAAACTACGCGAAAGAGAGTTTTACATAGATCACTGCAAAATGTTTTCTAAAAATTTTAAACCATTGCAAATTTTTAGTCAACCACTGGATTAATTGGCAGTGAACAACGTATCGAATGCTATAGTCCCAGGGACTAATAAGACAAAAAAACGTATAGCTAAATAATATATCACAAATCAATCTTAGTGATATATTTGATTATTTATTAAATATAAATTTTATCTTAATTTTTTTAAGAAAAATATCTTAGGATTCTTCATTTTTGGGGGAATATCTAGATGGAGGATGATGTTAGGATTTTTCATTTTTTTTGGGAATATATAGATGGAGGACGATGTTATCACTTAAATATCGTCCACAAAGATATTCAAGTGTTCACCAATGGACAAGAATACATCACAACAAGGTTACCCCTTGGCCATGAAACTTCACTTTAAAAGTGACTAAAACCTTATAAAAGTGGATTCCATGCACTTGTGCAATTGCCTATATTGACCTTTACACAACTTGCGTGGATTTTCATTTGAAATTTGCAAAAGCCTGTAAACATACAAAAGATTGTCTTCGACGATGCAATTAATGAAGACAAACCTTGATCTTCATCTACATTCATGAGAAAATCCTGTAGGTAGATTGACATCTCTTCAGTGCATGAGAAACTCCATTCAAATTTTGTGCATTTAGAATTGAAATGGGTTTGCATGGAGAGTGAAGTCTGCCCATAAATAGGAACTAAAGGAAAACATTCAAAAACAATTTTTTTTTAGCATAAATGTTGTTGGGATGAATCTTGAGACCATTTCTCTCACCCTATCATCCTAGAAATCCACACCTTTGTACTTATTTGATCTCTACCACTGAGAGAGAAAGAACATTTCTTCACACTTAGCAGTTGAGAGAGAGAGGCTACGAAGGATTAAATAACTCTCCCGAGGAGCGTGTTGGAGCACACCTACATCCAACTATTCTCCCTAGGTGCAATTGAAGTCCCATCCAATGGTAATAAATTAGTATTATTTCTTCAACAAGATGCCCACAACACCTACTATGGATGCCTTCAAGATCCAATGCTCTCCACTCGCTTGCTTCTCTCAAAATTTCATGCAAAAACTTCCCACAATGGCCACTCAAATTTCTCTTTCACCCATGAGAGTTGCCTCACATTCCCCATGATTGATTATACTTATCCCCCATTCTCTCATAGCTATGGGATGTGAATTTTCCCACTAAGCCCTCTTACATGTGTTTAATGATTGGTCTCTCATACACTCAAAAGGAAATTAGAAAGGTTCACTCAAAGTAATAGTTTCAAGAAAGTGAATTGGAGTTAATACCCATGAATAATTCCCCCTCCCTTGGTCGCCTTTCTTAGAAATTCCTAGAAATTCCCCTCACTTGTGGAAACTTAGCCCCCAATTACTTCGTCCATTTTCACCTGCAACCAATGTCACATTTATTTTATTATTATGATCATATGCAAAGTTTATAATTGCATATTTGGGTCTGCGGTCATACATCGTATTTAATTACACATCGCTAAAATGAGGATGTTACACGAGATACTCAAATTGTATAAGAAATTTATTCTCTCCTCTTTGAAGTATAATATTTATCCAATTGACTTACATATGTAGCCTTTGGATCCAACTCATGTAAGTAAGTTGGTTTCCTTCATCTAGTCAATTCCAATCTAAGGTTAGACTAGGTTCAATATGCAGGTAGTGCCGGAGGGACCTCTCATAAATTTCTATGAAAAATTGTTCCCTAACTTATGTAAGGGTTAGTCAATTTTTCCTGACATATTTTTTTAGATAATTCTTTAACTTTCTCTCCCTCCGCTCACTAATCACATCTTTTCTCAAAATTCATGCATGCATGCAACTAATGTACAATCCCAAATTAGTAAAGTTAACAATGGAACCAATATTGTAATATAAGGGATTACATAGTACATCTAGTCACTAGTAGTGTAGTCAACAAACCATAATATACAACAATATACATGCATTCATATATAGAAGGAGGAGAAAGAGAAGAACTAATTATAGAACCAACAACAAGTAGTCTTTTATTGTATGATCTTTAATCACCAACAAACTTTACATATCTGATTTATCTTTATTTAGACATTTCATCATATGAAGGTAGTTACAATTTCCCTAACTATCTTGGTCAATAGACCAATGCGACTACCTAGTTGACTGCAGTTGTTGGTCGAGTGAATCTATTATATTACATTAGTTGACTCTTTAGCCTAGTCGACTAGTTGACTATGATCCTCCAATATCTGCATACAACAAATTGGTAATCAAACTTGGTACAATATGATACACACCAACGATCACACCATTCTGACATTCATTCTTACCACAACCAACAATAGCAAGTGTATATCGTCTGCATCAAACAATTATTCTTATTTACCCGTATTTAAAGAAAACATGAGAGAAACATTCTTAACCATATGATGGGTACAAATACTACTAAAATTGATTATCCACTCACATTTAGGAGTGTGAGCATGCAATTCCTAAGAAGTATTAATAAAAAAGGTATAGGTATCTACCCTACCTTTTGAAATTCAATGTTATAGGTTGATTAATTGATTATTTTAAACCTCACCATCAAGCCTTTTTACCTTTTCCTCAAGATTACTAGTCTTCTTCCAACTCAACATGCCCTTCTTTTCCATAATATGATAGGGGTTATAATTATTACCTTTTTTAGTTGATCATTGGTCATCATGATTCTATCATGGTAACCTCCATGAAATTTCTCCCAATTGTATTATTGACCTCTTTTTCTATAGTTCTATTGACATTTTCCCTCAAGGATATGGTCTTATGGATTATTATCAAGTTTTCCTACATCAAGAAAATTTTCCAATTCCCTAATTAAGAAACCACAAAAGGAATAAATTATATATTTCTTATTGTATTTTTTTCTAAGATACCAACTAGCATGGACAGTCAAACATAAAAGATCATATGTTCTCTTAAAATTCATCAAAGATCAGTTTTATAAGTCAAGTGTCCTTCTTTATAAAATATTTTCCACAATCACCCAATTGCATTAGTATCTCATTCTCATTAACCAAATGATCTTCAATCTTAGCTAAGGAGAGATGATTAAGAGAGATCAAGTATTTTACAATCTACATAAATCAACCCTTGTCGATCTTATCAAACAAATTTTTCAACTTCTTCCATACTTGATTTAGAAAATCGATTCCACTTGCATGGAAGTGAATCTCCCTAGAGATGTAGGTCATAGTGACACCTATAGCCTTTTCCTTCTTCCCTTTAATAATGAATTTTTTTTGTTCATACTTAGGGTATAGAACCATAGTCTTGGTGAATTTCCAAATATATTTACCCTTTAATATCATTTCGATATCTTATGTCCACATGCCACAGTTGTGTCCATTTAAAGCCACAAGATCTTACTTTGAAACCAGAAAAACTATGCAAGCCATGATTAATCCATAAGTTTAAACTCGAGTCAATATATTTTAGAGATATAACTCAAACATGAGTGCATATACAACCAACAACCTCCATAGAAACTTGCATAAAGAAAACTAGATCACAAACCACTAGTTCTGATACCACGTTGGAGAACCAAGGATATGAAAAGATTACTAAATGTGAATTTTGAGAGATAAAGAGAGGTGGTATTGAAAGATATCATTATAAAATTGAATCATAAGTGAGCATAGCTAAACATACCAATGAATGTATATGAAATTGATAGACCAATACATAGGATTGTCTATATATACTTAAAGACGTAACTAACTACCTTAAAATGAGGAAGACTTAGTCCACTTTGATCACCTTAGGTGCACCCAAGATCAAGGTTTTAAGATTTGACCTATGCATTAGATGACATGGTTGAGATGAACTTTAGTTAGTTTGATCAACCAATTGATCACTTTGTCATCTACTCAGTCAACCTTCGAGTCAATCTTCAACTATCTCTAGAGTGACACTAACAAGCTTCATAAAAATCAAAGTTGAGATTATTATGTTGTTCTAACACTTCTTTATGACCCATATTGAGATCCATTTCTTCTAGTTTTCATTGTCAACAAGGAGTTGTAGCAATTTTCCATTCACACAACTCTATGGTAGGAAGAGATGCTCATATTTCTCTAGTTCCTTTTTGTTTTTTGTGACCAAAACCTTGCAGTAGTGATAACACTTAGTTTTGTGCCAGTGAACCATTTCCTCCTATCGATGGGATCTAGTGGAATGAAATATGAGTCATAGTTTTAGGATTTCACCTTAGTGAATAAAGACTATCTATCATGACATTTGATAGTGTTGTGCTAAGGGATTTTATATGTGTCACACCATTTTCCCAAGTCCTTCAAATTCCCATTTTTCTATTTTGCATGTTTTTTTGAATATTTATCTCAAGGTTAGTTATCATTTCTCTATCCTTTTTCTAAGAGTTCGGGATGAATTTACCCTTCTTTTTTTGTGGATTATTTGTTGCTCCAAAAATTTTCTTAACCTTCTACCAATATTTTTGTTCAATATTGATGGCATAATGGTATGTTTCTACCAAAAATGATATGTTCAAAAATTGCATTTATGTTTGGTTGTATCTTTATAACAAACTGTGTTATTTGAGAACTAAGTGCCAGTTGAAGTTGTTAACACCCTATTTTGCACCTAGGGTATGAAAGGATTTGGTGAACTCTGGAATAATATGGTCTTTACTCCAATGCAATAGAGTCCATTTATGATATGGTTCTCATAGTTTCCAACATGGTAATACTCCTCCTAGAAGGCATCAAACAATTCTCCCAAGAGGGTTATGTCCCATACATTTCAGAATCATTTATGCATGTTGCACACAATAAGTATCTCACCAATGTTTGACATGGGGAAGGGACTTCAAGAGTGTGAATTTAATCTCTCATTTTTGGAAACTTTTTGAATAGGGAAATAACACTCTAGCTAATCTAACCATATCTTGAATTCTCTTACATGTATATTACCTTTAAACAAAAGGGTATCAAAATTAACGTGTACATTGACGACGCATTTCTCTAAATTTTCTATTTATCAATGGTTCCTTTGTCATTTTTTGTGGTCACCAAAGGATATAAGGTGTAATGATCCATAATATTTCCCCCCTATCACTCAAGTGCTTCATGGAGAAACAACTTGAAAATGTCTCCTTCTTTGTTGTCTTTATCTTCATATAGTTGTATGAGGCCACTTGTGCTAGTGAAGAAGATCCTCATTTAGTTAGTTTGAAGCCCAAATCCTTGTACTTGGCCTTGTAGAGGACATGCATGCAATAACAAAAGAGAGAAGATTTCTTTAATACTATTGATCTATATTATTTTGAGAACAAAAACTAATGATATCATTAACACATATAAGAAACATAGAGATATGGTGAAAACTATTTTTGATTAATGAAACAATGGTAAAACACATTGTGCAAGTACAATGGCTAGAATTGTGGTAACTATCTCTAAGATTATATGAGCCTTCTACACTCATTAACAAAAATTTCATAAAAAGAGGTTGAAACATCATTATACAATAATTCTAAAACCCTAATATGAAAGAATCCTAACCCTAACATAAAGTTAGGTTTGAGTGTAGAAAATGAGCTTGATGAAGTTATGTTGTATGAATAAAAGTGGGCCTTGGCAGGGACATAATGTTTTTATGATTACTCTATTTTTTGTATTCCTGATATTGTTAGAAGTAGGATTCATAGTCCAATCTCAATTTTCTTATTTAGGTGTCATAATTTTGAAAAACTAATGGGAAGACTCTGAAAAAAGTATTAATAGTTGAGGACCCAAAAAGTTGTATCATGAATTTTTTTCAAATGACCATACATGACTACTCATATTGACACACGTTTGATCAACATAAGTTTTATTATTGGTATTTTAACATCAATCATGAAGTGTTGCATGGTAGGTGGGGTCGAACATAGCACCAAAGCTCAAGGAGAGTCACTTGAATATCTTGCCATAGTAGTTTCTATTAGTGAATTTAATGGGCTACCATATCTCATGAATTAAGAAAGTAATTGATGGGTTTACTTTGATAACATTTTTACCTCCTTGATTTCCAACATTTATATGTTTAGGTGGATGCTAATTGGTTCATGTACTCATAGATTAGTGGATGATTCATCTCATGTTCTAAGAATCACAATATGATACAATGGTGTGTGCAAGACATCATTCAAGTTATTGAGAACCTCAAGTTGAAAGACATTAATATTAGTACACCAGTGAAATCAATTCATGTTCTATGCACACAGGTAACTTCAAGACCAAGGAAAAAAACAGAGGATTGTTAGAATTGTGTCTATTACACCTCATATTGTATGAGGTCCTACATTGTGAATTTATTCATATCGATGGAGATATGTTGTTGGTTTCTTGGAGCTTTTAGACCAACATGGGGTGATTCATCTTCATGGAGATTCATCTTCATGGATCCCCTTATCTTCATTTCATTTAATCATTTGATGGTGTTTTTTGGTTGGAGGAGATTCACTTCTCCTTGATTGGATGATTGTGTTGGTTGGTTTGTGGTCTTCTCACATGTTCTTGCTTTATTGATCACCCCTTTTTCTCTTAATTGATGGTTATGGAGCATGCTATATCATTATGGTGTGGTGTGATATATATGCATGTGTGTGTGTGTGCACGCATGTGCGTCCACGTGCATGCATGTGTGTGTGTGTGTGTGTGTGTGTGTGTGTGTGTGTGTGTGTGTGTTCACGCGAGCGTGGGTGCGTGCTTATCTTGGATATGCTACACCTTGTTCTTGGATGATGGGTCTATCCCCCCAAGGGGTTAGATGTTGATGATGTGAAGTATATGTTGATTGAGTAGACTATACTTTATTCTTGCTCATTTATGATTTCTAGCTTTTCTTTCCTTCATTTATTTGCATTCTTGGGTGGATTTTCAACCAAATATTACATTGTATCAGAGCAATTGTGAGTTGTGGGTTAGAAATATTTTTAGAAATCTGAATGTAGAGCTAATGTTTTTCAAAGCACATGAGTATGATCTTTTCATGCATCCTCAAATGATCTAGGGAATTAGAAAAGTGTGGAGAAAACAATAGTTTATGGGGGTTTTGTTTTTTACTTTCCAGACACAAGTTTTATCAGAGCTTCCCGAAGACATTATAACCTCACCATTGAGTCCAGAGCAACTGAGATAACTAGATTTTCCTTCTGTTTCATCCCAGTTGGACACCAGAGGCTAAATATGTGAGGGTTTGAATCCAAAGGTTTGTTTCTATATCGAGTAGGGATCCACCATTTTGGAGAATTTTGGGTCAAATCCAATCCTTCCATATTTCTCAGAAGGCCAGAAACCCCTAATATTGACTATCCATTTGTCGATTTTGGGCAAAGTTGTCCGGAGAGTAATTTGTTTTTCCCAGGGAACTGTACGACACCCCATATCACACTTTTGTTTGGAAAAAATTATTCTAAATTTGGCAGAAGGTGAATTTTGGCAGTTTCACTAAGTTTGGTAGCATTTTCTTTAATTTATTTGAAGGTTTCGACAATTGGAGGTTACATTAAGTTTGGCAACAATTCCGTTAAATTTGATGATTTCACTAATTTATATGGATGTATCTATAGTTGGTGTTTTTTCTAAGTTTGGAAGTAGTTTCGCTAAATTTAGTGGAAGATGAATTTTGAATTTCCCACCCCCTCTGCATGGGTAAGTTGGGTTTTGAAGAAAAACTTTGTAGGTTCATATCTTGAGCTTCCAACCTCCTTTTCTCGAACAATTTTTTATTTGGGACAATTTTTTGTGCTATCCACACTAGTGTAGATAGTTTTTTATTTTATTTTGGTGCATGGATTTTCTAGAATTTGCATATTTTCACAGGTGACACTGTGTAGTTCTCGTTTGGATAACTTCAAAGGCTCATATCTTTTGCATAAAAACTCATATTGAGGTGATTTGTTTTGAAAGTACATGATGTTTTGTGTTCTTCACAATGGTACTAATGTTTTCACTTGGTATTGTTCCAAAATTGTACTTTCAACACATACTCATTTTTGGAGGATTTGTGAAGGCATTGAAGTCAAGCCCACTCAATGTTCTCTTTCTAGTGGAAATTGTAACTGCACTAAATGTAAAGTAGAAAATCATTTTACTTGGGGGGGGGGGGATCTTTGATTGAGTGATTCAGTTGGGGTCTCTTGGTGTGATTGTGCTTGTGCATCACTTTCTACTCATGCTTTATTTTCCTTCACAAATGGATAACTTTAAATTTCCATTGCTAACACCATACAACTACAACACATGGAATCAAAATGCATGGAATTCCTTAATGCATCATGGATATACACCTTATGTTGAGAAAAAGGTAACTAAACCAACAAATGATAAGGAAAAGGTACTATGAATGATAGAACAAACAATAGATGTTAGTTGTCTTAGGAGTCCAATTTCCCTTGATATAATGTTTCAACTTGATGGATGTACAAATTCACATGACATTTGGGAAAAATTAAAAACTCTCTATGGGACAACTGATGAATTTAGGGGATATCAACTTGACAATGAACTAATGAGTCTTGATCCTACATCTTTTGGCAACATCCATGATTATGTAACAAAGGTTAATGACCTAAGAGTATAGTGTAAATCATGTGGTGTAGAGAAAAATGACATACAACTTGTCTTAAATACTCTTTCTAAACTTGACCCTTGATATGTTGCATTTGTTTCTAGATTTCACACTCATAGGTTGACTATGGGATCTGCATATGCAATGCCTTATTTTGATTCCTTTTCAAAAATGTTAATGCATGAAGAGGGGAAGCTTATTTCTATGGGTTTCCTTAATCCATCTCAATCTCAGTATTTGTTGGTTAGTTAGTTGAAGGGATAACAAGAGTTAGAGAAACCTGAAAATAAACAAAACAATTCCAAGAAGAAGTCACATTAAGATCAGGCATAGTCATTATCTGCCCCAAAATCAGACTTCAACTCCTCTTCTTTGAAGGGGAATTATTAGAAGAAGGATAGGCCAACTTGCAGTTACTACAAGAAGGTTGGTCATGAGGAAAATTCTTGTCATAAGACGCATATCGATGAGTTGAAGAATCTTCTGAAAAATAACAACATTAATATGCCTTCTTCACAACAATCCTCTACTTTTTTTTCCAAACCAAGAAAAGGGAAAACAATTGCACTTGTTTCTACTACAAATTATTCTTAGTAGTGGATTCTTGACTTGGGTGCATCACATCACATGGGTTCTATCAGAGAAACTTTTTCTTTGTTGGAGCCTTGTCTAATGCCCCACATTCTCATTGGGGATGAATTTCGTGTAGATGTCATCGGGAAAGGTTTTGTTGATACTAAAACTGGTTCTTTTGAGGATGTCCTCTACGTGCCTAATCTATCATCCAACCTTATTTCCATCTATTATAATTCCCATAATGGAAAAAATTTGAGTTCACTCTAAAAAATTTCACCATCAAGGATTTTGAGGGAAATACACTTCTTGTAATTGGTAATGTTGATCATGAGTCTTTCCTGTATTCTTTCTCTAATTTTTTACCCGACTCTCATTCTATTACTTTTCTCACCCATTCATATTCCCTGAGCAAGCTATGGCATGAGCGACCATCTCAACTTTTTCTATCTTAAACAACTCAACACATAGGATATGGTCACAGGTCTTCCTTGGATCAATTTCTAAGATGGATTTTGTTTGAGTTATGCCTTGGGAAAGAATCCCGAGGACAGTTTCAACGAAAGGGAATGATTGTAGGGCTTGAGAAGTCCTTGAGTTGGTTCACAATGATGTGGCGAGTCAATTTCCATCCTTGTTTTTTAGCAAGGCTCTCTACTTTCTCAATTTTATTGATTACTTTTCTATATACACATGGGTCTACTTTCTTTGGCAGAAAGGAGAATATTTTGGTATACGAGATGAGAATTAAAAATAATAATGAGAAGTTTACATTATTATACATCAAGACAATAAATAATTACTATTAATATATAATATGAAAGTAGAATAAATAATATATTATTAATATATGATAATAATATATATTGATAATTTATAATACAACCATAATATAATATGAATTAATAACTATTGAAATGCGTCTCTTAATGCTTTTCAAGCATCAAAATAACGATTGTATTCTTAGATCAAGTTGTTAGAATCTTGAAATTTGTTTTTTTTTTAAGATGTTGTAGCCTATATTCAGTAGAAATTCTTGATGTATAGGAAGTGAAAAAGGTTTTTTTTTTTTTTTTAAAGGGTATTTTGTCAGTTAGTTATGTAAAGAACATTGCTCTCTTTGACTCTGAAATGAATATCTAGAAACATTGTTTTTTTCCGAGTGAAAAAAGAAATAACATTTTAAAGAAATCCAAGTAACCTCTTGCTTTTCTTAAGGTTTGATAGACCAATTTTGGTCTTAGCGGACATTAACCATCATCATCATCATCATAATACAAATGTAAATGTCGCTAATATATTAGAGGATGTACTTATTATAACTTATTATATTATAATACAAATGTGAATATGCCAGACATATTAGCAGATATACTTATTATAGCTTATTATGTTATAACACAAATGTGAATGTGACACATATTAGATGATATATTTGTTATAGTTTATTATTTTATAATACAAATGTGAATGTGACAAACCTATTGGAAGATATTTGTAGTATGAATTAAATATGAAAAGGTCAACTCATACTTCAAATTAATAATATGAATTAACTATTATATTAAAACTATATAATACTAAATTAATAAGTATATTACAACTTCATAACTATTAATTAAATATTATATAATAATAACAATACATTGTTAATATATAATGGAAGTATACATTATTATCGATACATGGTAATAATGGAAATATAATAAATATCATACAATAAATAATAACATAAAATATTCCATATTGAGTATTTACTAAGATAAGGTGTACATATGGTTAAATATTGTCAAATAGACACATTACACATAATCATCCTTGACTTGTTTTATCCCTGACTCAATTACTTGAAATTCTATTAGTTATTGAATTTCCAATTCAACAAGCACGATTTTCCTTATAAGGTCCATTTTTGGAGAAAATTTAGGTCCATTTTTAGAGAAAATTTACTCTATTATTTATATCATTTGGGAGTGTTAGATTTTATTTGGGAGTGTTAGATTTTGTTGTAAACATCATTATATCCAAAATTTATAAGATATGTTTACTCTATTATATATGAAAGGAGAACCGTGTTATTCATTTTAAGGAAACCATACTCTAAAATCACATCTTTTAAACCTAAGATATTGTTCCATCTAAGTTATTCGTTCTAGTACCCATGGGAGATCTTACCACAGGTCTCAAAATATTTTTGATGAGACCAAGTGTTATCACTATATTTAGAGACATTCAAATTTCCATTATGTGCCCCCCGTAAACATCACCTACTCTCTCCATGCACGAGATATATTGTGTTGAAAAAAATAGAAGGTTGGCCAACATGGATTTTTAAAATCTATTCACTACAAACAAAGGAGGGCATAGATATGTAAGAATTCCACAAGGTGTCATGAAAATAGAGTACATTCAAGGGCTTGTGTATACTTCTAAATGAGTGTCCATAAGTTATATTTCTAGAAGGGGATATGTGCATAATTTTAACCTTGTCCATGAGGAATTTTCCCCCGAGTCTCTCAGTGATTAAAAAACATTGGGTATGCTCATAGTTCTCACAATATATAAAATTATGAACTGGAGAGATTTAGGTGTGGATTTACAAATGTATCCCTACACCTTATCTCCTCCCTAGAAAACTTGGGAATGATTAAATGAATGATTGGAAATCCATGCACTTGAGGGAAAAGGACAATTGTGTGGTCCCAATGGATCTATAATTTCATGCACAACTCGTATTAACCAACCACTTGCATAAATTCTAGGAAAGCACAGGAAGCATGCATGGGGTCCTCAAAAGGGATTTTGTGTAGGTCCCTTTCCAAGAAGCAAGAGGAAAAATCCCATTGGGATGTGTGGCCATTCTTGGAAGAATGTATGGGAAATTATCATTTCCTTTGACAGAGGGAATTATAAACCAAGAAAGTATGTACTGAGATCAACACCACCTCATTATGGAAAATATTAAGTTTTTCTCCTCTTTGAGCACATTGACAAGTTATGTCAAGTGGATTTTGCTACATATATGATCCAGGTGGATATTGGTGGCCACTCGCCTATTCCACTTGGACCCACACCATTGTTTCTTTCAATTTTTCAATTTCCTTAATTGTAGCACAATTTACTATTTTTAGTAGTTCTTCGGGTCCTAAACTTCTGGAGCTATTTTGAGGCCCTAAACGACGTTTTTTTGGGAATGAACGGTTCGACAAATATGCGTCTATTCTGGACCCAATATTCTTTGTGAGCAGTGTATTCCTATGATAGATCTTTCTAACGATGTATCATGTGTGTCAAACAGAGATAGTGTGCCAAAGTTACGACCCCAAGAAATTGATGTACCAATTTACCCCAACGGGGCACATATTTTGGCGTTTCATCTCCTAGGGTTAGGTTTTTGGATGTGTAGGGTTTTCCATTATTTCTCAATAATATATAGGCCTTCGAGCCTCATTATAACACAGAGTTCAGAGGCCAGTAGCCACCACATCTCTTCTCAGAGATAAGCTACCAATGACCTAGCTAGTTTATTTCCATTATGTTTGTAAGCATTTTTCAGTCATTTGTTATTAATGAAATGAAGTCTTATTTCCGCTGCATCTTTGCGTTTATGTGTATTTCTATATTTCATTGTGTTCCTACATAAATCCAGATCAATGGTATCAGAGTGGTTTGCTCGTTCTCGATCTTTCTTTGCATGTCCCCAACGAGATCAGGGTATAAGGAGTTGGGGATCGATCTGGTTGAACCTTTGCAAGATCAACCTTGCAAACCCCGATGACCATCCATGGGGGAAGAAAATAAATATGAGGGAGCAGGAGATCCTATCAAAATTTTTCTCGAGGAGGCCCTCGAGAAACAAAGGAACACAATGATGGACAACTTTTCCCAGATTCTTCAACGGATTCCCACTAGCGACACATCGACATCCAACAACCACTCTGGAGGCGCCACTCCTTTTAAGGTACAAGTAAACTTTGACATTCCCATATTTGAGGGCCAAATAGATGCAGATGCCATAGATAGATGGTTGAATCTGTTAGAAGGATATTTCCGGGTTCATGAATTTTTCGATTGAGAAAGGATTATTTTCGCACTCCTCAAAGCCGCCCCCCATGTCAAGGACTGTTGGGAAACCTACTCGGAGAAATAGGGTGAGGGGGAACCCTCTCTGTTCTCAGCCACACCCACTTGGAATTATTTTCGAGACGCCATCAAGGAACAATATTATCCCTTGGGGAGCTATGAGGACAAATACATACAATGGACTACGTTGTGGTAGCAAAGGGACCAAGATGTGCATGAGATGATGAATATGTTTCATACCCTACGCACAAAGTTGGGTATCAAAGATTCAAAGAAACATTTGGTGTTAAAGTATCGTAGTTTTCTGCACAGATACATTTAGGAGGAAATAGAGTTCCTCGACATCTCCTTGCTTGGTGTGGTGTACCAATACGCTGCCAAGATTGAGCAGAAGTTCAAATAGAAAAAGCGAGACTTTAGGTCTGTGAATCAGAAGCAAGGGAAAGGTACCCCCAAACCACAGAAAAAAGGACCAAGCCAAGGTGGGGCGACCCAGGAAAACTCGCAAAATCCACAAGCAAAGAACAACACCACAAAGCCAAAAAAGGACACAGGGAAGTGGTGTGAGTTCCATAAGAGCTTCACTCACAACATAAGTGAGTGTCGGGCCAAGCAGTCACTAGTAGCCGAGTTGAAGGCTTTTGAATCAGATGCATGCTCCGACTCTGAATCAGAACCCGACAAGGGGAATGATAGGGGGAAGCATATTATCGATGCAGAGCCCAACGCCATCATTGCCACCACGAAGATCCAGAAGGAGGAACCAAAAGATCCCGAGGAGGCAGAGCGTCTCTTCCATTCCAAGATGTGGGTAAAGGGTTCCCCGTTGTAGTTCCTTGTCGACAACGGGAGCCAGAAGAACCTCATCTCGGTAGAGGTCATAAAGCAGCTGGGCTTGACGACCACAACACACCCACAACCATACACCATTGGGTGGTTGCACCAAGGACAGGACCTCCGCGTCAGCCAACAATGTCGCCTTCCCTACAACATCAAGCCCTTCACGGATGAGGTATTATGTGACATTGCTCCTCTTGATGTTTTTGATGTATTATTAGGCCAACCATACTTGTGGAAGTGACATGCTGTGTATGAGTCCAGGCTTCATGCTATTATTATCACCTTAGGCAATAAGATGTACAGGATACCAGAGATAACACTGCCTACCACCATCTCTATGGTTATTGCAAAACAATGCAGTAAGCTCATTTCCAAAACTAGGAAATTTGTTTTCTTGATGATCTTCCCTCAGGGAAAGAGGAAGACTATGTCCATGACCTCCAGACAGGGCCCCACTACATGAAAACAATAGATGGATAAGGTCATGGAGGAGTATGAGGACATCTTCACCTCCCCCATAGGGGTGCCTCTACACTGCCAGGTCAAGCACCCCATCAATTTGACCCTAGGTGTGCCACTGCCCAATGGACCCATCTATCGGTGCTCTATTCTATAGAATGACGAAATCAAGAGGAAGATTCAGGAGTTGTTGCAGAAAGGTCACATCTGATCGATTTCATCACCCTATGGGATCCCGATCATGTTGGTGCAGAAGAAGGATGGGACTTGGAGACTTTGCATTGATTATCGGGAAGTGAACAAGATAACTGTTCGGAATAGGTACCCGATTCCACAGATTGATGACCTTCTGGACCAACTCAAGGGGGCGAATTATTTCAGCATGATCGACTTGAAGTCGGGGTATCACCAGGTACCAATCGAACCCTCTGATGTGTGGAAGACTGCCTTCAAATCTAAGGAGGGCCTTTTCCAATCGTTGGTCATGCAATTCGGGTTGACGAATGCCCCTACAACCTTCATGAGGATAATGGATGACATCCTATGGCCATTCACCAACTCATTTGTAGTGGTGTACTTGGATGACATTCTGATCTTTATCCAGACTTGGGAAGAGCACCTCCACCACATCCGGCAAGTCCTCCAAACACTGCGGAAACACATGTTGTGTGCCAATTTGGAGAAATTCCCTTTTGGCATGACCCAGTTTTAATATCTGGGATACATTATTGATGAGAGGGGGATGCATGTGGATCCAGAAAAGATCCAAGTCATTTGGGATTGGCAGCCCCAACCACCCTAATAGAGCTCTGCAGCTTTTTAGGTATTGCCAATTTCTACCATAGGTTTGTGTTGGGATTCTCTCATATCACTTGGCCCTTGAGTCAAGTCACCAAGGGAGGAGCTAAAGAAAAATTCTTTTGGTTTGAATTTCAATAGAAGGCGTTCGAGGAGTTGAAGCATCGCCTCTGCTCTTCACCATTGCTCAAATTACCAGACTTGAAACAACCATTTGAGATTGAGACAAATGCCTCTGACTATGCCATTGGGGCAGTCCTTACTCAACATGGGCATCCAGTGGCATATCATAGTGAGACACTTTCCGACACAGTATGAAAGTATCCCACTTATGGAAAAGAAATGTATTCCATTATGCAGGCTTGTCGGCAATGGAAGCATTACATTTTGGGAAAGGAAACAATCATCCACACAAACCACCAACCCCTGCATTTCATACAGGCACAAGGGAAGTTGCATAACGATCACCATCAGAAGTGGTCCACATACCTGTAATAATTTCATTTGAATATTAAGTACAAGAAAGGCAACACCAATAATGTTGCAGACTGCCTCAATCGACCACCCATTGTGGTGCTAACCATTGTGCTCGAGACTTCTGATTGGCCACTTCTCTACACAAGTGATCCAAAATTCGGCCACACATACAATACACTCTTGGAGGGTAAGAAAGTTTCCAATTTTCACCTCCAGGATGCCCTGCTTTGTCACCTAGGACACCTTTGTGTTCCTTCAAGCGAGCGTGCCAAGATGATTTGGGAGGCACACTACAGTTGGGTCGCTGGGCATTTCGAGGTTGAGAAAACCATGGAAGTACTGCAAAAGTATTTCTATTGGCCGAACCTTCGACGAGATGTCGGGAAGTGCATCAAGTCCTACACTGCTTGCGCCATTGCCAAACCGACCATCAAGAAGCAAGGCCTCTACACTCTGCTTCCTACTCCTAGTCGACCTTGGGAATCCATCTCTATGGATTACATGTCAGGCCTTCCTTATACTAAGCATGGGAATGACTGTGTTTTTGTGGTCATCGACCGATTCTCGAAGATGTCCATTATGATGGCCTGCAAGAAGAATATCACAACAGAAGCCACTGCTAAACTCTTCTTTGAACAAGTGTGGGTACACTTTGGGATCCCATAGTCTATCATCTCAGATCGGGACAGTAGGTTCCTCAGTACATTTTGGTCCAGCCTCTGGTCGATGTTGGACACCAAGCTCACCAAGTCCACAGCTTTCCATCCGCAAACTGATGGCTAGATAGATGTCATCAACCAAATGATTGTACACATTTTGTGCATGTAAAACTCAAAGCATTCACATACATGAGATGGGAGCCTCCCCTATGTACAACACAACTACAACCGGGCTCTCCATAGCTCAACTAGCCACATCCCCTTTCAAGTGGGCTTGGGATTCCAACCACTATGTCCCATTGACGTAGCCATGCCATTTGTAGCTACTCGGCCAGATTCAGCCCATGTCCAGTCTGAGGCTGACAAGGCAAACAACTTCATTGAGTGCATTCAACACATCTGCCAACAGGTTCATGACATCTTGGATAGAGCCAATGCTAAGTACAAGCAACGACATGATCAAGATCGGGTGCCACACAAATTTCAGGGGGGCGACAAACTGTGGCTACATTTGCTAAAGGAGCACCTTCCTGAACCCTTCCACAAGATTTGCTTGCTCTGATATGGGCCATATACCATCACCAAGGTTTTAGGGGACAATTCCTTTGAGCTTTGTATTCCACCATTCCTTGGTATGCATGTTGGACACACCTACCACACTTAGAGGGGGGGGTGAATGAGTGTGGGGCTCTTTTTCCCAAAACTTCCCTCTTGCAAAAAAACTCATCAATTATCATTCAACATTTATTCATTACCCATTGTTTTCATTTATAACCAGTTAGATGTGAGCACATATCAGCAATATATCATCAACAAGTCATCACCACAATGAACACAAAGAACACAAGATGTATGTACAATTTTCT
>ML805419.1:34857-49764 GCA_009831015.1 Picea engelmannii | reverse complement strand
ACCATTAGTAGGGCACCAAGGATTTATTAAGACATACATGCAGATAAGGGAAAGGTTTTCCTGGAAGGGTCTCAAGGGAGAGGTCATGTTCTACCTCAGGGAGTGTAATACTTTCTAGCAGAATAAAGATTGGCATAATCACCCGACAAGTATATTACATCCTCTTCCCATTCCAGAGAATAAGTGGGAATCATATCTATGCAATTCATTACTTGGCTTCCAGGACATAATGGAAATATTGTATATTTTTTGTGGTAGACCGATTGACTAAGTTTTCCCACATTTTTTCCATTACCATGGACTATAGCGCATCTTAGGTAGCTGAATTATTTTTCGGGGATGTTTTTAGGTTGCATGGACTACCCAAGACAATAGTGAGCGACAAGGATGATAAGTTTATGAGCATATTTTAGCAAGAATTGCTTATTTTGGTGGGTACTTAGTTAACTACTATCACTAGATACCATCCACAAACAGATGGGAAAACATAAATAGTGAACAAATGGGTAGAAGGTTACCATAGGAATTATGTAGCAGGGAAACAAAAAACATGGGTCAAATGACTCTATTTGGGGGAATATAGCTACAACACCACTCACCACTTATCCATTGGTATGTCTCCTTTCAAAGCTTTGTACAATTATGATCCTATTGATTTTGTGGAAATTGTGTTTGGAGATAGCAGGGATCCTGTGGTCAAAAAATGGACACAGGAAATCCATGACATCCTTAAATAAATCAAAGACAATTTTCATAGATCTCAAAACCAATAGAAATTGTATGTGGACAAAAAGAGGGTGGAGTGTACTTTTGAGGTAGGTGACTTGGTTTATTTAAGACTGCAGTCATACAGACAAGCATATATTAAGAAGAGTGGAGTTGAGAAACTCAAACCAAGCTTCTATGGGAACTATGAGGTGCAAAGGAGAATTGGAGAAGTTGCATATGAACTAAAATTACCATTGGAGAGAAAAATCCACAATGTTTTCCATGTATCTTGCCTAAAAGGAGATTTGGGAAAACATGTTGTAGCTAATGAAGAGCTACCTCCAGTTGATGAAGAGGGACACTTGATTTTGATTCCAGAGGAGGTATTGGAGGTAAGGGAGAAAAAACTAAGGAACAAGGATATCAATGATTACTTGGTCAAATGGAAGAATTTTCCTATAGAAGATACAACTTGGGAGAGAGAACACGTGCTACAGAAAACAGGTACAAAATTGCTTGTGGGAAAGCAATTTCCAATAGGGAAGACTGTAATGTTCCCCTCTCCTTGAAAAAACCATGGAGGACTTATTAGTCTAGTCACCCCTATATACGATAGTCCAACAGGAAAAAGGGGTAGGAGGTGCTAAAGATGTCACTAGGTGATTTAATGATATTTGATTAAAGTGACTGGATGAAAAGGGAAAAAGGGTTATTAACTTAAGAAGAAATTAAACAATAACCTTAGTGAAAATCATATAGTAACTCAACAAAGAATTAGAAGATGGAGGTATAAAACTGAGAGGAGGGCACCTCACTCCTCATTCATGTTATTCTTCTATTGATATCACTTGAGCTATGCAACTTACCTTTTGAGGGTTTTGAGTCAAGAAACCCTAGAGAACAACAAGGAGGTGAAATATCCCTTTGTTCGTGGTCCAAGCTTGGTCAAGGAGATGAAAGATCCCTCCCTCACCATTTTACTCAGTCTATATTCCATTCAGAAGAGATTTGTGCAAGAAGGGTGCAATTGAAGGGTTTTTCCAACAGGTTGGGCGCACTAGCTGAAGGAGAAAGTATTTGATTTACTTTGTGGAGGCCATATCTTTAGGGAAAATCACTACAAGAGTGATTTCCATCCCCATAGTGCCCCTTTTCATCAATTGTTGGAGGGTTTCCTCTTGCATATCTATTTTATTCTTCAGTGGGGAATATTTACTGAAGGAGGGAATGTACCAGTCCTTGAGGAGGAGGTGAGATGGAGGGTTTGATCAGGGGGTTTGGCCCCGCATGTGACAAAATTGATTATCGAAGAGATGGGATCACCTTTGTGGTGAAAATATTGGTTGCAGATGGCATGTCAATTGTTGATAGGCCTCGAAGAGATATGACATGGGCACTGGATACACTATCATTGAGGCTTCTAAAGGTGAGGTCTTGTCCACTACCTATTAATGGCATTGAATACATTACCCACTGGCATATGTCCTCGATGGATAAGTCAACCAGTTCAACGACAACTTCCTTGGGTTTATTATGGTTGGCCCTTGGATTCTCACACCGTACACTGCTTCAGTAACATAATAATTCCATGAGGATCACTGAAACAAAGACAATTGCAACATAAATCACGTGTCCTGTCATTCAGAAGTGCCACGGAATATCTGAGTTGGAAAACATAGTGGATGTACACATTGTGTTTGTGTGGGTTGGTCAGATTGCATTAAGCATTAAATTTCATTTTGACTCCAAAGGGATTCAATAAATTAAAAGGGCGATGCGCATCATAACAGTGTTATCTGGTAATGATCGGACACCTCATCAAAAAAAATATTTCATTCATGATATTGTTTGTTTATCATTCAAAGGATTGAGATATCAATGTGTGTAATAATCACAGGGCCACGTGCTGCACTAAGCTGTGGTGAAAGTGCAAAAGAATAAGATCGATTTTGATGAAATTCGAGCCAACAAAAGAGAAATTTGAGAGTTGAAGAAGGCATGTGACACTGCTTATTGTAGCAAAAGAGGAAGAGAAGCCCATGTGCGACCACTTTGCTGAAGAAAAGGAGATCGATGCAAGGAGATAGCTACTTGGAGAAAGATGAATGAAGTTGTCGATTTGTTGAAGAAGGAAAAGCGAAGTGAGATGTACGTTCTCATTCTGTTAGACTCACACACCCTCCAATCTGAGATTGAGTTGCAGATTAACAAGTATTGTTATTGATATTTTTTGGTTTGAAGGTGATAGACTCGTGACCATATTATAATATTATAATGTGAGTCACATATGTAATTGAAAGCAACTCTATAATATTTTGATGTAGTGGTCCTAGAGAATACTATGTACATGAGCCATTGTATAGCCCCCTAATGTGAAAAGTTCTTGGTGATCTAAAAAGCAATATGTAAAGGATGGTTTGTGGTAAGTAGAAAACCACTTGAGAGTGCATGGTTGAGAGTAATCCGAGAAAACCTAGAGCATGGTTACAGATAATCCGAGAAAACTTGGTGCATGGTTGAGGGTAATTTGAGAAAACCCAATGCATGGTTATGGATAAGCCCGAAAAAAAACCTTGGTTGATGATGATGTGATGAAGGGGGAGTTAAAGTTAAAAGTATAGGTATGAGGAATAATGGTTGAATGAACCA
Organism: Picea engelmannii; assembly: GCA_009831015.1. NCBI lineage: Eukaryota > Viridiplantae > Streptophyta > Pinopsida > Pinales > Pinaceae > Picea > Picea engelmannii. Next base: position 46,407 of record ML805419.1, on the reverse strand, counting down.
TGTAGCTGAAAAGGATTCCAAGAGAACTGGCGGTTAGAGCGGCGTATTCCAGTAGATGGAATTTTTTTTATATGGACATCAATAATCAGATGCAGGTAGAAGAGGGAGCAGATGAAGATATGACCACATAGATATTTAGATAAGTAGTCATTAAGGGAGAGTGTTGGAATATATAATTGCTACTTATCTAATATGCTTGCTAATGTATTGAGAAGTAGAGTTAATCTCTAGGTGTGAGTTGTGTGATCTTATTCTTAGTAGGTTGTTTGAGAGTTGGATTTATGAGATCAATATTTAGTGTGTTGTTGATATATTATCTCAACCTCTCCATTTATCTTTGAAATAAGTTTGATTAGTGAACTATATATAATGAGTCACAAACCATTGTGCAAATATTCATTAATTCAATAAAACTTTGCTTTAACAATAATTTATCTCTACTCTCCCATTTTATCATACTTTACCATATGAGTATACTTAAACTTTTAAAACTAATAGTAGGATATATCAACCCATGAAGTTTAGACTAATTGGTTAGTTTAGACCAATTGGTTTGTGCGGGGAATTAAACACTAAATATCCTATTCACTAAGCCAACAAAAATATCCTACATAACTTGGTGCAACCATAAATTTTAAAGTCGACGACAATGTTGAAAGCAACACGCCTTCCTCTACTTTGTCTCCACATTAAAAAATGAACTATATATAATGAGTCACAAACCATTGTGCAAATATTCATTAATTCAATAAAACTTTGTGCAAATATTCATTAATTCAATAAAACTTTGCTTTAACAATAATTTATCTCTACTCTCCCATTTTATCATACCTTACCATATGAGTATACTTAAACTTTTAAAATTAAAACTAATAGTAGGATATATCAACCCATGAAGTTTAGACTTATTGGTTAGTTTATACCAATTGGTTTGTGCGGGGAATTAAACACTAAATATCCTATTCACTAAGCTAACAAAAATATCCTACATAACTTAGTTGGGGCAACCATAAATATTAAAGTCGATGACAATGTTGAAAGCAACACGCCTTCCTCTACTTTGTCTCCACATTAAAGAATGCGGTGTTGTATGAATAAAAATATACTGATAGGAAAGCTGGCGTTTGAAGCAACCTGCCTTCCGCTACCCACTTCGTATCCTATGCGAGATGCACTATAAATAATGAGAGTTGTCTGAATAAAAATATGCAGATGGGAAAGCTGGCCATCTTGCGTGGACCCACGGTTATGGTAAGACCCTGGATATCTCTATCAAAGGCGCCTGCGAAGCACGCATTGGAGACAAATTCAAAATGACCAAAAAAAAAAACAGCACCAGCTAACCCATACATAGGCTCTAGTTCTTTGCAGACATCAGATCGATATAAAAGAAAGAAAAAATGAATAGTCGCCTTGTCGATCTTGAAAGGGTCCAAGTTTCTTTGGCGGAGACTCGGCCCTTTGTGATCGAGTACGGGTCAATGGCGACGGCCCAGAATCCAATCCCATTGGATCAATATCGCAGATGCCAAGTTCATTGCCACCACGTTCATGGAGGCAATTTCTTATGGGTCGGAGTCCTATTGAACTTTTCAATCAACTCCAGGCCTCCTAATTGCTATCCAAACGAGAGCAATATCTGCACAGGCAGTACGTTAAATTATTCAGATCGATATTGGGGAAGGCGAAGACCGTTATTTCTTATAATCTCTGCATTAAAAAGCTGCTGAAGAACTTGATCAGAAATGCTTCTGATCAGGCTGGTTTTCGTTTTTATGCTTGCCATTACTGTCCAGTCAGATCAATCAGGTATGGCACCTTGTTATTTTCACACTGTTCGTTATATTTGTAGGTCTTGTGAAATTTGATCAGCAGAATCTTATGGCATACTTGAAACATTCAATTTTTACAGGCTTGATCACAGATTGAGTTTTATGTAATAGAATTGTCTTCGGCTTTAACAAGTATTGTGATGGGTGTGTGAAAAACTGTGGAATACGCCTATTTGGAAATAGCTTCTACCACTATAAAGTCTCAATCTCTTCCCCTTTGCACTTGTAGGTTTTATCAGTATAAAATCTCAATCTTCTCCCCTTTGCACTTGTAGGTTTTATCAGTATAAAATCTCAATCTCCTCCCCCTTGCACTTGTAGGGTTTATCAGTATAGACTGTGGCGCCACCGACAGTTATACCGATTCAAACACTCGCCTGAAATGGGTTCCAGACAATGGATTCACCAAAGTGGGATACTCAAAAACCGTTGGAAACCCCAGTCCGCTCACCTGGTTAACAACTCTCAGATATTTCTCCGACAGCTCTGCTAGCAAATATTGCTACGTGCTGCCTGTCTTACTGAGACGAACCTATTTAGTGCGCACAAGTTATAATTACGGCGATTATGATGGCAGGAATTCTCCACCAGTTTTCGATCAAATAATCGATGGGACAATATGGGGTTTGGTGAATACATCCACAAATTATTTCTACGAGGCCGTTATAGAATCCACAGGCAAAACGCTAAGCATATGCCTTGGACGGAATGCAAAGACAGTTGGAGATCCATTCATTTCTGCGATTGAATTGCGGCTTCTCATCCCTTCCATGTACGAATCTACGAATTTCAAAAAGTATGGTATGACGATGGTGGCTCGCACTAACTTCGGGTACTCAGGAAATGATATTTTCAGGTATGAAAACCTTGAACTTGTTTAGGAGTCAAATCCTTATATATTGTACAATGTAGAATCACATACACTTTATCCTCAATTTAATCTTATTTGTAGAATAATAAGTATAGAATTTCTAATTTTATAATTAAATTTTTTCATAGAACAGAAGACCTTGTCAGTTTTGAAATTTATAACAAGCTTTATCAAATTGAAGAAAGCAAAAGTAGCTACTATTCTCAACAACAGCTTTAAAAACAAAATATTGACATTGTTCCGGCTATTTTGGTCTGGAATTCCCGTTCAAAGCGAAGCAAAGCACTTCTCCTCTAAATCACTGGAATCCCTTCGTTCAAATATCTAGGTTAAATATCTAATTCTGCCCTTTGATTGAGAGAACTGAGAAGTATATTGCATTGTTTGATTGAAACCAGATATCCAGCCGATCCGTATGATCGTTTTTGGATACCTTTCCAGGATTCTCATCAGAATATCAGCATAACCAACATATCTGTATCTGGGTTTTGGAATATTCCTCCTCGTGCAGTTCTCGAGACTGCTCTGGTAACCAACAAGCTGGAGTCAATGGAGATCCAGTGGCCACAGCAAAGTCTCGAGGATTCCAGTTACTACATTGCTCTGTATTTCAACAACATCGACAATGTAGCACCTCCACGAGCTCGAATTTTCAACATCTCTTTCAACGGCATTCCATTCTTTTCAGGCTTGAACGTTTCTGGTTACTCTGCATGGTCGGTGTTTTCCCCCAACTGGACACTGCAGGGGCTCACAAAATTATCACTGGATCCTGTTTTTGGGTCTATTTCTGGGCCATTAATTAATGCGGGAGAAGTGTTTCAACTGTTTAGCCTGGGAGGAAGGACTCTTACACGGGATGGTAAGGCTGCCCTCAATTGTAAAAGAAACTATTATACTCGTTCATATTTGAGATCATTCAATGAATTTTGACGGCTTTAATTCGTGCTGATCTTCTCACAGTAACAGCCCTGAATGCGCTGAAGAAGAGTTTGACAAATGTGCCGGTGGATTGGGAAGGAGATCCTTGTTTACCTGTCGGATATTCATGGACTGGTATAACATGCTCACAAGGCAGTCGGATCAGGGTCACTATTCTGTATGTTTCGTTCCTCCTTTTAATTCAATGGATTATTGGAATCTATGCCACAAAATCTCTTGTTTCTACTTGTCGATTGCATTTTTTCTTTTTCTTGTTTCTGTTATTCTGCTTATTTATGTTCATCTCCTGAAAATTTGATCTTGATTTGATACAGGAATCTAACAAGCTCGGGACTTGTTGGATCATTATCGCCGAGTATTGCGAATTTAACCGCATTAACCCATATGTAAGAAAACTGTTTGCGTGATTCATTAAGCAACAAATTAGCTAATGCAATGTATGCTGAAAGTAATTATGGACACCTTGGATTCTGATATCTTGATTTCATTCTGACAGTTGGCTCGGAGACAACAATCTATCGGGTCCAATTCCCGACTTGAGTTCCTTGAAGCTGCTTTCTTCAGTGTAAGATATTTGATCTTCATCTGTTAAAAATTGTGTTTCTGGCTACAATGCTTGACATGTAGCAAGATTAATGGTCAAAAATTAAAATACTACAACTTTAAATCTAACTTGCTGGCATCTGGGATTTCTTTTCATACTGTCAGGCATTTGGAAGGCAACAATCTAAGTGGAACAATTCCCAAGTCTTTGGCAAACCTTCGATATTTATCTGAATTGTAAGTTCATACCTGTTCCGTGAGTCTTCAGGAAATTAAATTGACAATGATATATATGGTTATAATCGTGTGTAGATGCGATCAATTTTGGCTCAGATGAGTTCATTTTGTGACAGATTTCTCCAGAATAACGAGCTTAGTGGAAAAGTACCCGAAGGACTAAGGAAACCTGGCCTTGAACTTCGGTAAGTTATGGTATTGAATCACCTCAGAAGTCATCTATTATTCTCAAGCTTGTACTGACATTTGTTTTGGGACTTTCAGGATTTATCCAGGAAATATTTTACTGGAAATACAGCCAGCATCTGCAACAAGCCCAGCATCTGCAACAAGCCCAGCATCGTCCCCTGAGCGGAGCAAAGCGCAAGGGATCAAACGATCATGTAGTCATTTGGTGTGGACATTGGGATTATTACTGGGTCATCTAATCTTTCTATCTGTAAATCTGCAAAATTAATATATTTACCACTTATTTTATATTTTTTTATTATAAAATTTATGATGCTTAAGATTAAACTTAAATGCTATAAAAATATATGATGTTATTGCAAGTAGCTTCAATCATAAAAATGTGATATATTGAGTTTTTTTCTATATTATTTAGGTCAAAACCGTCTTTTTGGTTTTGATTTGCAGTGGAAGTTTCCCCCTTATAGGCCACCCCCAAATAGGCCACCCCCAAATAGGTTAATGAACCAAGACCATGCATCTAGCCAAAGTTAACCCAAATTTGCAATAGCACCTACCTTAACATAGTATATAGAGCACTCAAATTGACCCATTTTCTACAATGGTGTTTTTTCAGGAAAACCAAAATTTCACATTTTCCATTAGTTATTTCTAAAATCCCTAGGTGGTCCTAAAATCTGCCAAAACCCTAAGAGCAAAGATCCATGAGCAAATCTCCCAATACAAGGGTGGAACTTTGACTTGACATAGTTCCTACCAGATTTTCGTTTGGACTCTATGAGTGCCCCTTATCCCATATGCCCCCTTTCAAAAAAGACCTATATATCTTGGATAATATTGTTGTGATGTTTCGAGATATGGAATGAGTTGCTTGTATAATATCTATATCTTCTTTATAAGAAATGATTTTGATAAAGTCTATCATAAGGAGGAGTGGTGTTTTATTTTGGCAAGTGGTGTAAGGCAAAAACATACACAATATGCATATCGATCAATATCACTAAAATAAAAGCTACATATTAACTTCTAATAGCTTGCTCAATATAGCAAACATTTCAATGCATAATTGCATCAAGAAATATTTTACAATTGTTTTCACACAACATATTTAATATAAATAACACAACACCCATACATCATAATGCAAGCTTGAAGCCTCACTCTACATCAACTCATTTATCAACATGGCTAAGGTTTTCCAACCCAATATTTTTTTTCCAAATGACCTCTTCAAACTATCTTGGATCTTGTCAAATGGTTTCCTTTTTATAGTCCTTAACCTCCTTAGGTTGATGATTGATGACCATAGTTGACCATGTTAACTAGGTCCACATTATAACTATTCTAACAAATAGCCCCATGGATTTATGCCTAAATATTCATGTTATGTTTCCTTTTTTCTTTATCGAATTTTAAACATTACTACTAGAATTGAACAAAGTGGAATTAAAAAAATGCTCCTCCATCAAATTCCCTTGGTATTTTAATTGTGAACCCTTGCTTGCAAGGTGTAAACAATAACAGTTCTTGGCCAACAAAGTTGACCAAGTTGTGCTTCTAAAACCCATGTAGAATCTTTGGACATGCATTCTTCTATTGAACCAAATATTATTTGACATATTCGTGTCTCCTTCTCTCTATGCTCGCCCTTTCTTTTAAAATTTCTTCAACTTCCTTCTTTGGTTTGATAGGGAATTGTTCCTTCTGTTGTTCCAGAGTCTGTACATAAGGCTAGAAAGTACAGGGTCTAGGCATACGAAAGTGGTGTGAAAGATAAAAAGGGGGGAGGATCAATCTTCTGGAAAGAAAGCTAAGGCTGATTTCTACGTTGCCTTTGTCTTGCTTCCAAAAGTTCCTGGATACTTATATCTTGTTCAATGGTGGCCCATGAACGTTCGAGTTCTACTTGGGTGGTGGTTGTTTTAAGTATGGTGTCGAAAAGGTTCAAAGCGATGGTGGTTTGATTTGACAAGGCCGGTTCAATATTGGGCTGTCTGGTAACGAGAAAAATCATAGAGGAACAAGGAAAGTTAAGGGAAAGTTCAAGGTTTAGGATGCTGCCTCAATTTTTGGATCGTAAAAAGAGTACTCTCGAATCCGAAATCACAGATAAAATGCAAACCAAAGGCCTTTTCCCGTAACTGAGTTAATTTTTAATAAATCATGTGAGAAATGTGAGAAAACATTAAGTTGTCTATAATGCGAGGCTCCTATCAAGGGAGAATCTCACCCTGTAAACAGAAGAAGAAAAAGACAAGAAGAAATCTGATGAAGCATAAAATATAAAGATCTAAAAAATTCACAGGTCTTGTACCTGCTGATAGCCAATACAGAGGAAAAACTGCAAACCATTAGACGTCTAAAAGTTGATCACCACAGTAGAGGTTATACTAAATTGCAGTGAAGCATTCATCAGACATATATATGCGAAATGAAATTGAATATAAGATAACAGAGGAAACAAACTTATAACTCAGTCTTGACAGAATCAGGAATCTTCGGATTGCTTTGTATTAATTTTCAAATGAAAAATTCTCTATTACAATCAGCCAAAAAGGTCTAGCCCTATTTCTTTCTTCAAAATGCCTATTTATACAAACTTCTGAACATTTGAATTTCAATCGTTCCCAGAATTTTCAGTTACAAAATGGGAAGTTCAAGCGTTTCACTTCTTTGCATTTGTCATTTTTCATGCGGGTGGAGCACCTTCCTTTCTTTACTCTTCAGGTTCTAAAAATAGAATAGGTAGACACATGTCATGATCTGGTACCAGAAACTTGTCCTTTTGCCTGCTTGGTGCAAGTGACGCACCTCTCTACCAACTGGGCTATCAACCTGGAAGGCTCTGCTTGGTGGTTTGCCTCAAAAGTGTAACAATCCTTCGTTAACTGTGGAAAACTTCCTCCCACTTGTTGGTCTTCGGCGGTGATGGAACATAACTGTATACTTGATTTTATCAACCATTTGTCCACCTGGACTATGTCAGTCTGGCTGATCTGTGATATTTCAGCCTGCTCTTTTTCCTCGTTCTCCTTGATATTGAGCAGGTGCTTGTCTATATCGATTTGGCCCAGTGTCACAACACTGCTTCCATTATCAAGACTCAACAAAATTTCATCTATCAAGCTGAAGGTTTCTTCACAAGAGTTTCTTACCTCTTTAGCTTGTTCTCTGCTCTCTGATATTTTCGGTCCCACGCCTTCAACAAGATGTTACCTCTGGTCTGCTTTGGGATGGAGAGCTTAAAACTACTACCCATTTCCTTTTTCGTCGTGGCTATGACAACCTCTTGGAAAACGACCCGAGCCGCCCCAACTTCTCTTTCTCTCAAAGAGATGTCTTCCAACACTTGATCAATGTTCTGGTAGTGGTTTTGAATGGTTTCCACTTTAGCAAGTAAATCTTGTTGAGATGCTGACACTCTTTTTCGGATTTCAATAGCTTGGGATTGGAATATCCCGATATCTATCACCTGGCTCTCGACAAAATTTAATTTTGCCTGTAACTGCCCTATCAATTCTTCTTGCTGGCTCATCTGTGACTGACTGGTCTGGGATGATAGTTGTGTTCATTCAATATCGAATTTGAGTTTCTTGATTTCTTTTTGACCGGCTGCTCTGACTAGCTCTAGACCTGTGTTCACCTGATCTTTGACAGTAACTTCTGTTGTAGCTAGCTTAGCCTCCAAAGTTCTGATCAAGCGGTTCTTCCGCGTTAATTGTTCTTTTAGGGATCCGACAGAGTATTGGTTGGCTGTAGCAAAATCCCCCAACATCCCTGCTATCTGAGTTGCGAATTCCCCCTTTTTCATGGATTTTCCATCGGCTAGGATTTTGAATTTTTTGGCTACCGTGCCCGCTTCTCGGTAAATATCTTGCTTCACAATGGCCTTTCTCTTCTTATAGAATAAAAATTCGTTTGGAGGAAATTCTTCTATAGTAATGGGCGTTAGTTCTTCGCTGAATCCATCCCTCGTCGAGGGTCCCCTTCCTGGACTAGAACCCATTTTATCATATCATAATAGGGAAGGAGCCGTGGCCTTGCCGTTATTTTGTGCATCTCTGCTTGAACGGCGATTTTGTATTTGGTGGCCAAATCGTCCTTCTTGTTATCGTTGGAATCGTCTGAGTAGTCCACCAATTTGAACTGAAGAATGTCAGAGACATATGACCAGGTTTTGATAGTATCAATACTTCGGGGTGAAGTATCGGAAACAATATCTGTGCCTTAACCTGAACTCTCAGCAATTGCCTTGGACGCTTTTTGTGGAGCCATGATAGAGGAATCTGTACTTAGCTCTCCTGTAGTAAAAATGTAGATACAGATAGAAGTTAGCCTGATGAAAAAAATTCGTTGCGCAAAATAGAAATGAAATTTGAAATAATGAAAGAAAAAACTCTTTATCTTAACCATTTAAAACCCCGGTGTCATTGTGAACAGAACGGTCAAATCGTTTTTAAAGAAAGATTTAGTAGTAAAAGAAATATCCTTACCTGTCACTTCGCTGTATTTCAAATAAATGCCATAATTTTATGGTGGGTCCTAGCACAAATCAGCGCAAAAACATTTAAATTTACCCCATAGACGGTGCGTGTCAAAATTGTATTAATGCATTTATTGATCTAGCTTAGCTCCTTTAATTAGGCTTGTTTTAGTCTTTAATCTCCTTTTTCGGCGTTCGCCATATCGGGAGAAAACACCCCTTTCCTTTGAGCCCCCAAAACCCAAAATTGCGATGATGCGATTTAGTTTGAAAAACGTAATCTGCATTAAGTGCTTAATTAATCCATGTTTAAAGAATATCACGACTTCGTGACTCGGGGCTACGAAGGTATAGTTATTTGGAAGAGTGATTTCCGAGACGTGAAACCCTAATAGTGTTTGACTATGTTTTAAAAGATTTAACCCTGACACTAACCCGAGTGACTTTTGGAACCGTCTCGCGACTTCGCGTATCAAAGTTTGGAAACCTTGCAACTTGGAACTCTGGAAGCGCGAAAGAGAAAGGTAAAGAAAAGTGATAGAATTGCTTAATGGTTAGGTGATGATGATTTAGAACTATAACGCCTATTGCCACTTCGCATGTCAGGGAAATTTTTTGATTGCAAAAATTATATTTCAACCATTTGTAAAAGGCGGCTCCAACATGTTGAAATATTGTAACTACAAAGAGTATTCTTATTATTATTGATATATTATTCATAGGATCAATCCCCATTGTGGATTGATCATGTTGATTATTGTAATAGAACCAAATCCCCTTTTGCGGATTGGTCAACAGACAATTATAATAGGTAGAGTAAGAAGTCGGCCCCAATAGTTAATGAGAAGACCCAGAAATATAATAAAGGTGGGTTTACCCACCCAGTTGGAGAAGTCGGCCCTGCCAGTGAAGAGACACTTCACACATGCCAGACTTGTATAAATAAAGGAGGCTAGCGCCTCATTTGGATAATAACTCACTTGCTCAGTTTGAGAGACAAGTTTGGATCTATTACCAGCAAATGAGAGAGAGAGTGGCGCATATATTGGAGAGGACTTTATGTTTTAGCATAGAGATCTCTTGGCATTGTATTGGCTATCTATATTAAGGAAGTTTTGTTGGGTTTTCTTCCCCTAGTGGGTTTCCCAGGATAAATGATGTGTCTCTTGTGATTGTGTATTTCTTAGTGATCTTGGATTATGCTATTGTTATCTAATGAAATGCAAACATCTATAATAATGGCTTAAACATTAATATGGTATCAGAGCCAAGCTGAAGGAAGCATATTTCGCAAGAGGAAAAACATCACTGTTGCAGTACCTGCAAATTAGGGTTTTTCAAAAGTGAATCTTTTCATCCCTAAAACTATCTAGAAAGTTGTGCCCTCCCCTAAGGATCAATTTGGCATCATCGACGCACATTTTCAGTGGCTGGATCTCCTGGAAAGTGAAACCCTATTTTCACAAAGTACCAGAAAACCAGAGTACTAGAAGTACCAGAGTACCAGAAGTACCAAAAAACCAGAAGCACCAGTCCAGAAATCCGTAGATCAAGTTTGAAGGGGTAAAAGTTGGATTTTTGAAATTATGACTGCACCAGCTAACTCACCTCAGCTCAGTGCATCTATCCCCTGGATTAGATTTTCAAAATTCGAAGTTTTAAAAATTAGGGTTTTTCTCATAAAACCCTAAAGTTGTAGTCTCAGAACCAGTTGCAGTTGCAGTAGCAGCCGTACTACCAGTGGCAGTCACCCTTGAAGTTTTCTTAAGAGTTGGTAATGATTACCGCTGCTACTAGATGGAGCCACCACCTCTAAATGTCATCAGAGGTATGTACTCACATATGTTTAATGGTTAAACCCTAAAGAGTATTTGCAGGAGAAGGGATCTCTTGCCATAGATCCAGAAGGATCTCAAGATCCAACACATTCAGAGGAACGATGCAACCCAGGTGTGATTATTCTGATATGCATCTATTTGTCATGACATTATTAGTGTTGCATGTTGAAGCTATGATCAAATTATTAGAAGGATTGAAAGTTGATCATAGAGCTTATCCTCTAACCTAACCTTTTGTCAAGATAGCGTATTGTCTTAGTACAAAAGATAGGTTGAACAAAGCACTCGTCACTTGAGTGAAGGAGACCTGGAAGAAAAGCAAGCACTTATTCTTGAGGACAAGGCTCCAGGTTTGATTAATTAAGATTCAAAGGTACACATGACAAGTTGATGACTATAGTTGAGACAATAGTCTTTGTAAAGTATTATACCTGATAGCATGTAAGCATATAGAGGTATATGCTTTGCTTGATACAACTAACATCTCCTCTAGGAGAAACCTTGTGTGTTAGTTTCAGGTTGCCATGGAAGAATGCTTGGTCACAACACTATAAGAGTGTTGACCTCATTTCATATTGTATTCCTTACCTTTAATCTTTGCTTCAGATAAATTAT
>ML805419.1:0-34636 GCA_009831015.1 Picea engelmannii | reverse complement strand
CCTCTAGGAGAAACCTTGTGTGTTAGTTTCAGGTTGCCATGGAAGAATGCTTGGTCACAACACTATAAGAGTGTTGACCTCATTTCATATTGTATTCCTTACCTTTAATCTTTGCTTCAGATAAATTATAAGTGATAGCTCTATAGGAGCTACTGTGATGATTTTTCGTGCTATTGCTTTACATTATCAGAGGGATATTATTCTTGCTTGTTTCTTTGTTGACCTTGCTCCAGGTCACATGTAATAACCCTGAGGAAGCTATAGTGAAGGTTGCAGAAGGCAACGTGCTAAAGAAGAGACCATAAATGAAGCAATCATCATTGGAAGAGAAGAAGGTTACTTGCATGAGCTAAAGGGTCACGTAGAAGCTTCCATGACCCACGCCATTGAAGAATCTTGGCATAGAATATTATCTCACATCAACTACAAGGCACTACCATACATATGAAAAGTGGTCACAAGTTTACTAGAACTCATAGGTGACCATGAAGGCATATGCAATGGATGTGCACAAGGGAAGAACATCAAGAACCTATTTCTGAAGAGGGACAACAAGGAAAAAGGAGTCCTAGAACTCATTCATTCAGATGTATGTGGCCCAATGCCATCATCCTCCATTAGTGGGTATGTATACTATGTATCATTCATTGATGATTATTCTCGTAAAGACCTGGATATATTTGAAGTGTTCAACAAGTTCAAGGAATTCAAAGCCTTGATAGAGAACCTTTCTGTAAGGAAGATTAAGATACTCAGGTCAGATAATGGAGGAGAATATACCTCAAAAGAGTTCGTGAAATTCTGCAAAGATGTTGGGATCAAGATGCCCAACAAAATGGTGTAGCTGAACGGAAGAACAGAACTATACTGGAAGCTGTGAAGACTATGATCCATGATCAAGATCTTCCTATGTTCTTATGGGCAGAAGTAGCAATGACAATTGTTTATGTGTAGAACCAATTGCCCCATAGTGCACTTGGGCTCGAGACACTAGAAGAGATGTTCACCGGAAAGAAGCCAGAGGTAAGCCATCTCAAAATATTTGGCTGTCTAGTGTTTATTCATATACCTAAAGAAAAGATAAACAAGCTGGACCCTTCAGGAAAGAAGGGAATATTTGTGGGATACTGTGAGGTCTCCAAGGCCTTCAGAATCTATATACCAAGTCAACATCACATTGAGATCAGAAGGGATGTGACCTTTGATGAAGATGCAACGCTCAAGAAATCTAAATTGTGCCAGCTTGAAGAGGTATATGAAGAGGAACCCATAATCCCCAATACTGCAATGAGGGAGGTTCCCAGAGCTACAGAACCATAGAGGGAAGTCGTAACTTCCCCTAATGAGGAACTTCTAAGAGACCATGATATAGTAGAAGTGCAAGAACCTCCTCAGATGATGATCCTCCATAAAATAAAGCCAGCTTGGGCTAGAGGGCTTATTCAAGAAGGAGAGAAATATGGTGTTCCCGAAGGAACTACGAGATAGGTGAAAAGACCAAAGCCATTCTCCAGTTATACAACTTTGATGTGTGATCTCTTAGAAGAGGAACCTCCCTGTTTTGAAGAAGCCATTCAGAGAAAAGAATGGGTAGATGCCACGACAGAGGAATATCAATCCATAATGAAGAATGAAGTATGGGAAATAGTTCCCAGACCGAAGAATAAATATGGGGTATCCTACAGATGGCTCTTCAAAATAAAACATGCTACTAATGGAAGTATTGAGAAGTATAAATAAAGATTTGTCGCTCGTGGCTTTTTCCCAGAAGGAAGGCATTGACTATGAAGAGACATTCGCTCCTGTAGCAAGATACACTTTGATCAGGACCATCATAGCTCTTGCAGCTAAGATGAAGTGGAAGTTGCACCAGATGGACGTGAAGACATTTTTCCTAAATGGTGTCATAGAAGAGGAAGTGTATATAGAGCAACCTCAAGGAATTGAGGTAGAAGATAGGAAGTCTCATGTTTGCAGATTGAAGAAAGCCTCATACGGATTGAAGCAAGATCCTAGAGCTTGGTATGGCTGTATAGACAGTTTCTTGACAAGCTTAGGCTTTACCAAGAGTAAAGCAGACTCAAATCTCTACTTCAAAATTATGGATAATGAGCCAGTAATCGTATTGCTATATGTGGATGAATTATTCTTAACTAGAGAAGAAAATCTCATCGCTGAATGTAAAAAGAGACTTGCCTCGAAATTTGAAATGAAAGACCTCGGCCTAATGCATTACTTCTTAGGTCTTGAGGTATGGCAAACTCCCTAAGGATGTTCCTTAACCAAGGGAAGTACACGGTCGAAATCTTAAAGAGATTTGATATGATGGAATGCAAGCCCATGAATACACCCATGGAAGCGAAGTTGAAGTTGTTGGTCGATACATCGTCAGAATTGATTGATTCCACACTATATAGACAGATTATTGGATCGCTGATGTACCTGACAAACAATAGACCATACATTTGTTTTTTCGTGAACACCTTGAGTCAGTTTCTCATAGAACTCAGACATGTTCACCTCGTGGCTGCAAAACATGTGATGAGGTACCTTAAAGGTACATTAGATTGTGGTCTCAGTTATGACGGAGATCATAATTTCACATTGAGTGGATACACTGATTCAGATTGGGAAGGAAGTTTTGCTGATAGAAAAATCACTTTCGAATGTTGTTTAAGTTTGGGATCAGCCATGATCTCGTGGTAGAGTAGGAAGCAATCCAATATTGCTCTCAGCACAGTGGAAGTAGAATACATTGTTGCATGTTTTGCTAGCTGCGAAGCTATATGGCTTCGAAAGTTGTTGACCGACCTATTTGATTTGGAGATGAGAGCAACCGTGATTCTATGTGACAACCAGAGCTGCATAAAGATGACAAAGAATCATGTATTCCATGACAGGTCGAAGCACATAGAGATCCGCTATCATTACATCCGTGACATGGTACAGAGAGGAGCCTTGAAGCTCTAGTACATTAGCATGGATGAACAAGTTGCTGACGTGTTGACCAAGCCTCTATCTCGTGTAAAGTTTGAGTACTTCCGAGATAAGCTTGGCATAGTCCAAAAGGACCTTCCTCGAAAGGGGAAGTAGATGTGATGTGTTCCTTGCTTCTAACCTAGTTGTCAGACGTAAAGCAAGATGTTCCTTACTTCTGACCTCGCTGTTAGACATAAAGCAAGATGATTCCTTGCTTCTGACCTTGCTGTTAGATGTAAAGAAAGATGATGTGTGTGTTCCTTGCTTCTGACCTCACTATTAGATGTAAAACAATATGATGTGTGTGTTCCTTTCTTATGACCTCGCTGTTAGACGTAAATCAAGATGATTCCTTTCTTTTGACCTCGCTGTTAGACGTAAAGCAAGATGATGTGTGTGTTCCTTGCTTCTGACCTCACTGTTAGACGTAAAACAAGATGATTCCTTGCTTCTGACCTCATTATTAGACGTAAAGCAAGATGATGTGTGTGTTCCTTGCTTCTGACCTCGCTATTAGACGTAAAACAAGATGACTCCTTTCTCCTGACCTAGTTGTTAGACGTAAAGCAAGATGATGTGTTCTTTGCTTCTGACCTAGTTGTTAGACTTAAAGCAAGATGATGTGTTCCTTGCTTCTGACCTAGTTGTTAGACGTAAAGCAAGATGATGTGTTCCTTGCTTCTGACCCAGTTGTTAGACGTAAAGCAAGATGATGTATACCTTTCTTTTGACCCAGTTGTTAGATGTAAAGCAAGATGTGACTTACACTGAGCTACTAGCTTAACAACTATGACATAGAGCCAACTTAATACTGTGATGGGCCAGCCTTGTGCTGTGATGAGGTATCACTTTATACTGATACATATTGATGCAGATGATGATGGCATTCTTTCGAGAATGATGATTCTGCTGATGAAGAAAACTTACGATGATTTATAGATACGCCAGCCAAGATGATATTAATGATGTTGTCCTCCCATTTGATGCTATTGATGATGTTGTCCTCTTTCTCTCACATGATGCTACTGAAGAATACCCTTCTTGTTAAGGGGGAGTGTTGAAATATTGTAACTGCAAAGAGTATTCTTATTATTATTGATATATTATTCATAGGATCAATCCCCATTGTGGATTGATCGTGTCGGTTATTGTAATAGGACCAAATCCCCTTTTGCGGATTGGTCAACAAACAATTATAATATGAAGCATAAGAAGTCGGCCCCAACAGTTAATGAGAAGACCCAGAAATATAATAAATGTGGATTTACCCACCCAGTTGGAGCAGTCGGCCCTGCCAGTGAGGAGACACTTCACACGTGCCAGACTTGTATAAATAAAGGAGGCTAGTGCCTCATTTGGATAATAAATCACTTGCTCAGTTTGAGAGACAAGTTCTGATCTATTATCGGCAAAGGAGAGAGAGAGTGGCACATATCTTGGAGAGGACTTTCTGTTTTAGCATAGAGATCTCTTGGCATTGTATTGGCTATCTATATTAAGGAAATTTTGCTAGTTTTTCTTCCCCTAGAGGGTTTCCCAGGATAAATGTTGTGTCTCTTGTGATTGTGTATTTCTCAGTGATCTTGGATTATGCTATTTTTATCTAATGAAATGCAAACATCTATAATAATGGCTTAAATATTAACACAACATAGGCTCCAACTAGAGATCCCGTCTTCCTACGAGACGGGAAGAACGGTAGACCACGTGCCTATATTGGGTAAATGGAGTCATAGGCTTCTTTCTGCAGAACTTGTTTTAGGAAGGGGATGCAGAGGGAAAAAGAGATTTTGTCTTTACTTCTGAGAAGATTTTCAAAACACCCATGCGTTGTAAACTCAGCTGCAGCCCCATTCATGATCTTCTCCTTCTCGCTATTGAATTTAGGTCCGCTTTAAGATGATCAAAACAATCCTAGGAAATCCAATAGATCTTGCGACTTTTGGCTTGCATCAAATGAAGTAAATTTCATGCTTTTAATCGGGGAGCCCTGTCTGAACTTGTGATGCAGATCCCGTTTCGAAAGGGCTGGTAACCAGAGTAGAGTGAAATTTACATATGACAACCTTACAGATACCTCAAATATTGCTTCACTTCCATTGAGCCTGTTCAGTACCCTAGTGAAGTTATCTGTCCCTTTTTACTGAATTTCATTTCACCACTTTGAATCATAATTATGCATTTAAATGCTGAGACGAGGGAAATCATTTATGAATATCCTTTCATCGTCTTCTTAGACTAGATGGGGGCAATCAAATATGAATTTCCTTACACCATCTATCTTATATTTTACTTTCTGAACACGAAGTGGGGGAAATCAGTTGTACCAAGTATACCAGGGATGATACCTGTGTAAAATTTGCAGTGGAGGTCTGTCAACTTGCTTTGATTACCCCAGACCAACCTTCTCTTAACTTTCAAAGCACCTTAGCCCGCAGGGAAAATGGGAAAGATTACTTCTAGGGGCCTTCCTTCGAGCAAGCCTCAATCCTTAGGAAACTGTTAAGAAACCTAGGAGAGTCAGGATCAGCCTACACATAACTTTGTTTAGTCAGAGAGTGAGGAGTTATGAGGACTAGATTACCTTTTAAGATCTGTTTTCTAGCTTCCAAAGCTAAAACGTAATCTCTTCTCCCTCTGTGGAAAACCAGGAAAGATGCTTGGTTTTTTAAGAAGGCAAAATCGAGGGTAGAAAGGGGCAGTGAAGAAAGACTTGGAAATCGAAAAACAGGGGTCATGGATTAAACCCAAATCTTGGAACCCTTTCTCGGAGACGCTTTACTCTCTCTGCTTATTTTAATTACCTCTTATCTTTATCTAGGTGAAACTCTTAGGACCCAGAGTAAGGACTCATTCTTTTAATCACATATCATGCTTACGATACCATCATAACACTTTAGATACCTTCGTTTGAAAAATAGACTTCTCTGGAATTCGCACCTTTGCCTTACCATTTTCGTTCTCTTTTGACATAACATAAAATCTTTTCTATCACCTTTTTTCGGCGAATTTATCTTCTGATATATGACCATCTGTTTTCCCCTTTCACTTGTTTGGGCTACAAGCCAGGATCATGTAAGGGAACAACATGAATAGTATTAGGGCTTTAAAAGAATTGAATGCATTGAAAATTTCGTATCCCTACTTGTAGAAAAACATTGACCTATTTTATTTTTGATGAAAGTAGACTTACCAAAGAAAATTATGAAATAAAAAGAAAACACAAACCTGTATATACAGTGGGAATTTTGGAAACCAATTATTGCATATAGTGTTTTAAATAACGCCCGTTGACAGGGGCATTGAGGATTTTACCGTCCAAATTCTCTAACATAAATGAATTTTTTCCTTCAGGAGTTGTAACCTTGAATGGTCCATACCAGATGTGATCGAATTTACCATGTTTTGCCGAGTCTTCCTTCCTAGCATCCCATTTTAAAACCAAATCTTTGGGGAGAAATTCTCTATCTTTGGCCTTACGATTGAATAGCGCTTTCATGTTGTCCTGGTATTTCTGCAACCTTTCATCCACTTTGGCCCTGTGTTGTTGGACTTCAATCAGCTGGTTTATTCTTCTTGTGACATGATTTGGTTCTTCTTTCTCATCTTGCCAAAGTTTCATTATGAAAAGTGCTAGATTTATAGGTAATACTACGTCGGTCCCGTACACCATTTGGAAAGGAGAAGTGCCAATAGACTTTTTTGTGCCTATCTGATTTGCCCACAAAGCGTATTTCAAATGCACATGCCAAATTTTTGTGTTTTCGCTCAACACTTTCTTAGTTATATTGATTAGGCTCTTGTTTGAAGACTTGGCCAACCCATTTCCCTGGGGGTAATATGTCGTGGAATGACCAAGCACGATATTGTACTTTTGGCAAAAACTGACCATAGCCATAGATTTAAAGGCCTGGGCATTATCTGTGACTATCTTTCAGGGGTAGCCGAACCTAGACAAAGTGTTCTCTTCTAAGAAATCTATTACCACCGAATTCGTAGCCCTTCTAGTTGGAATAGCCTCCACCCATTTGGTGAAGTAATCTGTAGCAGTCAAGATCCATTTATGTTGAGCGCTAGAATGAGGGTTAATTTCGCCTATAAAATCTAGTCCCCATTCCTGAAAAAGGGGCTTCTGTTTTGAACGGAACCAACGGTAGCGCTGGGATTTTATGCTTGCCTGCGAACAATTGGCAAGGGTTACAGGCTCTAACTTTGGCGTTGACATCTGAGAAAAGTTTGGGCCAATAATATCCTGCCCTCAGGATCTTATAAGCCGTTGCCCTCTAGGCATGAAGACCTCCACACACTACTTTGTGAAATTGGCTTATGACCTTCTCTGTTTCTGATTCAACTAAAAAAACCAACAGGAAGAGAAGTGGGTCCTTCGAATACAATTGTCTTTCAGATATACAGTACTTGACTGCATGCAGCTTCAGTGTTCTGGCTTTAGATGGGGATAAGTCGCTCGGGCACTCTAAGGTTAGCAGGTAGGACACTATGTCTTTGTACCAATCTGATGAAACAAACTTCTCTTCGATTCTGATTCCAGTTGTTTATTCATCGAACTCGTTCACGTCCACACACTCTTCACATCCCTATAGGCCATTTATTCCGAGGGCTCTAAAATTTGGTTTAGCTAAGAGTTTAGCCAAACCTTGTCCCTTTACTAGTCTCGTTGGTTTTATCTCCAGGTCGAATTCCTGAATTTTGGCAAGCCACCATCCTCTTTTTCCATCACTGTCAGACTGAACCAAAATGTCTTTTACGGAGCTGGTGGGTACGTACGCAATTACCTTGGGATGCAACACGTAGGTTCTGAAAGCCTTTAACGCCTTCACCATAGCATATGATTTTTTTTCCATTATATCATATCTGATTTCAGTGTCTCTAAGACTTTTCTAAAAAAGGCTATCGGTTGCTCGAAACCTTCTTTATTTTTCTGGAGGAGTACCGCAACAAGTGTGTGTTCGGAGGCGAACGAGAAAATAAGAAAATTATTTAGATAATCAGGGCTTGCGAGTACGGGTGCCTCGCTTATAACCTTCTTGATGTGTGCAAACGATGCTTTGGCTTCTGTTGTCCATTTCACTTCGTTGTTTTTCTTTAGCATATCTGTGATCAACTTCACGATTTCAACAAAGTTTGGGATAAATCTCCTCAAAAAAATTATTTTTCCTAAGAATGACTGAATCTCTTTTACATTCCTAGGGATATTTATTGTGTCTATAGCTTCAACTCTTTTAGGATCAATTTTAATTCCATCTCGAGACACAATATGGCCCAAGATTTTACCTTCTTGCGTAGCAAAGTGAGACTTTTGGGGGTTTAAAGACAAACCAAACTTGCGGCATTTCTCAAACGTCTGCTGGAGATGTATCGGATGATCTTCATCAGATTTAGAAAAAATGGTTAGATCATCAAGATAGATAACCACAAATTTGTTCCTTTCGCCAATGAAAGCGATATCCATAGCACGTTGGAAAGTAGCACCTGCATTCATTAAACCAAAAGGAATATTGTCATACATAAATGTACCCGAAGGGGTGGTGAAGGCTGTTTTTTCTTTATTGTCTTCGTTGACGACAATTTGATTGTACCCGAAAAACCCATCGATCATCGACATCCTATTTTCCCCAACTAATTTTTCTAAAATGTGATCCATTTTCGGTAGAGGGTAATTGTCTTTGAGGGAGGACTTATTTAGATTTCTAAAATAAACACACAGTCTAATTTCCTCTCTTTTCTTTCTAACCGAGACTAGGTTTTCTACCCAATCGGAGTATCTCAGTGGTACGATTATTTTTTCATCTAGGAGATTTTTGACTTCCCTTTTGACCATGGGAAATAAAATAGGATTGATTTGTCTCAGTTTTTGTCTAAAGGGTTTGACACCAGGCTTCAGGGGTATCTTATGTTCAATCACAATGGTGTCATAGGTTCTCAGCTCTTCATATGACCAAGCGAAAACGTCTTTGTACCACCCGAGTAAGTCTTTATACTTGCTTTTTACCTCGGGAGGAAGGTACTTTGATATTTTTACTATCCTATACTCCTCTTTGGTCCCTATGTCACAATATTCAACCTCTTCTGGTTGGGGTTGCAAAGCAGATTTTAAGGGCATCTCATTTTGGTCAAAAAGTCTCTCCAGAGGGATCAGTCCCTTCAGAATCTGATTGTCCTTTAAAACCAACATGTGATGATTAGCAATTTTCTCTTGGAACTCTTGAGGCTCCTCTCCCTCTTGCATGATCCAGGCAGGATCGCTTTGGTTCTCCTGGTCAATGTGGGTTTCGGAGAAATCACCCACCATTTCCAGGAACTTTCTGATCTGTTCCTTATCCTCGAAGACCCGCCACTGTTGTATGTTATTTGGTATGGATGGTCTGTGGCTTACCTCTATGTGGTATTTTAATTTGAAAGCGGTAGGGGGTACAAAAGTTGAAGCTATTTTGGCTAATGAATTGGCTTGCAGGTTTTCAGTGCGTGGGATGAAATGAACATTTACCGATGAAAAGAAATTTTAAATTAAATCCCAGGCACAATTCCTGTAAGATCTCAATCTTCAGTGTTTGGCCTGGTATTGCCAATTTATCTTCCTCACTATCAACTCTGCATCTCAGTATACTTCTAGGTTCTTTATGTTCAGCTTCCTGGTAGCTTCTAATCCTAAGAATAAGGCCTCATACTCGCATACGTTATTGGTACATTCTATAACCCACTAAAGCCTATAAAATAAAGGAATAACAAATTCATTTTCAGGTGCTAAAAACAATACTCCTGCACATTCTCCTTCGTATGACATGGCACCGTCAAAAAACATTTTACAAATTCCAGTGCTATACAAATTTTCGTCTATCTTTTCTGATTCATTTTCATCTATGTAATTCTCTTCTGTACAACTATTTACACCATCATCAAAAGACAAAATACAATTTCCTAGATCTTGATCGACAACATAAACATGAAAATTGTTAGGATTCTACGGGTCCCTCACTGTGTATGCTAGCCTCGTTTCCTTGTAGAGCCGAGTAAATTGTCCACCAAACATAGGAATCATGGCATAGGTCATGTCTAGTTGAAGAGACAACCCATGTTTGTCTACCCACGACCTAGATAGCAGTAAACCATACTTTAGAGGTATATCGACAATAACTACATCCATCAGGGCGCTTTTCACCATGACCTGTGCAAGGGTGACTACTAAATATTTTATCATACCCATGCACTTAAGTCTTCTTGAATCGAAAGAGTAGAGATATCCATAAGGCCTAGTGATCTCGAGGCCTAGTCTGTCCATAATAGACTTGGGCATCACATTATGCGAGGCCCCAGAGTCTAGCATGCAGTTATGCAGTAGTTGATCATGCACATTCAGGGCAATATAGAAGGGGGCGACGTTGTCTCTGGCACCCTCGAAATGTGGACCAAAAGTGATATTAGTCTTATTATATTCCAAGTTTATCATGTCAGAGTGACTTTCTAGATCTGAAAAACCTATCATTTTGGTTATCTGCTTTCGATACACAGGATTTTTCACTAATTCGACCAAGGGGATCGGTATTTTGATCTTATTTATCTCATTTTCAAAGCTGAAACCTCCACTACCTTTGTCCGTTTCTCTGGTTGAAACCTCAGGATCCTTCTTTTCTAACTTATTTGTTTGTGCTGATTTATTTCCCATGAGTTTATCTACCCGTATATGTGTTTCAACTGTCTTAGTTTCTTTCGCTTAGGTCTCAGCCTCCTTTACTTTGGGATTCAACGAATCTACCTCTTTTACTTTTCTATTAGGTATCTTGGTCTCTTTTCGGATGGGCTGGTATATTTATCCTCTGGGGAGAATTTTCTTGGGTGGAGGAGTCGACACAGGTTTCTTTTTAGGCCTCAAGTTGTACCTAGGTTGGACCTCAGCCATTATAGAATCGATTATTTCTTGATCAATAGAAACATCAGTGTTGTTTATGTCAACGTCTTTATTTGAAGGTTGCAGTGTGTTCAAGGAATTCTCATAGTCTTCTTTAGTTAAGTAAGGTTGTGTGCAATCATCACCCAAAATTTTCACATCTTTATCCAGGTCCTCGAAATCTTGCAGGTTGTTTCCTCCTATAAAATTTTCATTTTTTAAAGGAGTTTGAATTTTCTGGTCTTCATTTTTAATCTGTCTTTGTTGATTTTGAGGATTGGGGTTTCTTATGAATTTCCTCTTCATGAAAGGATCTACCTTGGATTGATCTAGTTCCATTATGGAAATCTTATTTGATAACTCTTTGATTATCCTATCCATATCATCGATTTTATCATCTGAGGATCTATTAGGCCCTGAAGGTCCCGCTTGTTCCCTAAAACATTTGGTTTCTCAGTTTCCCATTTCTACCTTTGTTTTCAATTTGCCGGAAGCCATCATGTTAGATTCGATCTCTACGACATCATCTTTCATTCGGGTCAGGGTATCCCCTCTCCTTTCTCTCAAAAGAAGCACGAAATTAGGTTCGAAGGCTCTCGCAAAGGTTACCTTGGCTGGAGGTTGGGATGGTTTAAATTCAATTGGGATCTTATTATATAACTTGTTAAATCTTTGAATGAATTCCATAACGGTTTCCGATTTTTTTTTCTTTAAAGACCCAAACTCGGTCAAATAATACAAATGGTCTTTCCTTTCGCCCCATTGTCTAAGAAAAGAGTCTTCTAGGGAATCATAGGATAATATCGAACCTGTGGGTAGACTTCGAAACTAGGTTCGTACCTGTCCTTCGAAAGTATGGACAAACAACCTCGAGTATACGTCTTCATGTTCAAGACCTAGGATATCTGCGAACTAATCAAAGAAATTTATATGTTCAGTCGTGGTCAAGTCCCCTTCCCCTGTAAATTTAGGTAAGTTTTTCATGTAGTTTTCAGGAAGGTCATGAAGAGGGACAAGCAGGACCAGAGGCACATATCTTGCAGCTACTTTAGAAAAAAAATTGGGAGGCGGGGGTGGCCCTTGGCCCCAAACTCCTCCTCTTGGAGCCCCTCCACCTCCCCCTCCTAAAACCCCTCCACCTCCTCCTCCGGAAGCCACCATTGGTACTACAGGATAGGAAAACGGTGCGTTATAAAGAGGGTTCTGGAACACTAAAAACGAATCCTTAACTTCTTCAAGAGACGATAAAACCGAAGAAAGGTGAAAAGGGATGCGAGGTATTGATTCCTCGGATTTGCAAGAGATGTAATCAGGGGAACCCGCGGGCGTGGAATCTGAGTATACGGTATACTCTTCGAGACTAGGCGGGGCTGTGAAATCTAATTGAAGGGTCGGCGGGATATCGATCGTTGATAAATTTACTGCGGGATTTTCACCTTTATGTACGTCAGAGGTTGTCGGATGGATTTCACTTTTAATTTCAGGGAGAGATAAAGTTGGGTTGATGGTTTTAGGGGGAAAATTGTTGAAGGTTCAAAAGAAATCTTAGCCTTAGGCTGTGGGTACTTAAGCTGGTAGACGGTAGTGGTCGGCTTAAGGGAACCTTTTGTTTTCAATATTTTTTTGGGATCGGAAATGGGCGTGGTCTGTTTACCATATGGGTTTTGTCTGGTGTTCCTTCGCCCGGAAGCCAACTTACTTAAACGTGGAGTCGCCAATTGAATGATGAAAGTTTATCCTTAACAAGGTATTCACCCTTTGTTCACTATCAAAGGGTAGGAACTAAGAATGTCGTTCTCCCAGGGAAAAGGTTTCGTAACTTCGGTCCCCGACAACGGCACCAGAAAGATGTTGTTCCAGAGTCTGTACTTAAGGCTAGAAAGTACAGGGTCTAGGCATCTGAAAGTGGCGTGAAAGATAAAAAGCAGGGAGGATCAACCTTTGGGAAAGGAAGATAAGGATGATTTCTATGTTGCCTCTGTCTTGCTTCCAAAAGTTCCTAGATACTTATATCCTGTTCAATGGCGACCCATGAATGTTTGAGTTCTACCTGGGTGGTGGCTGTTTTAAGTATGGTGTCGAAAAGGTTCAAAGCGATGGTGGTTTGATCCGACAAGCCGGGTTCAATATTGGGCTGTCTGGCAACGAGAAAAATCATAGAGGAACAGGGAAAGTTAAAGGAAAGTTCAAGGTTTAGGATGCTGCCTCAATTTTTGGATCGTAAAAAAAGTACTCTCGAATCCGAAATCACAGATAGAATGAAAACCAAAGGCCTTTTCCTGTAACTGAGTTAATTTTTAATAAATCATGTGAGAAATGTGATAAAACATTAAGCTGTCTATAATGCGAGGCTCCTATCAAGGGAGAATCTTACCCTATAAACAGAAGAAGAAAAAGACAAGAAGAAATATGACGAAGCATAAAATATAAAGATATAAAAAATTCACAGGTCTTGTACCCGCTGATAGCTGATACAGAGGAAAAACTGCAAACAATTAGATGTCTAAAACTTGATCACCATAGTAGAGGTTATACTAAATTGCAGTGAAGCATTCATCAGACATATATATGCGAAATGAAATTGAATATAAGATAACAGAGGAAACAAACTTATAACTCAGACTTGACAGAATCAAGAATCTTCAGATTGCTTTGTATTAATTTTCAAACAAAAAAGTCTCTATTACAATCGGCCAAAAAGGTCCAACCCTGTTTCTTTCTTCAAAATGCCTATTTATACAAACTTTTGAACATTTGAATTTCAATCATTCCCGAAATTTTCAGTTACAAAATGGGAAGTTCAAGCATTTCGCTTCTTTGCCTTTGTCATCTTTCATGTGGGTGGAGCACCTTCCTTTCTTTACTCTTCAGGTTCTAAAAATAGAACAGGCAAACACATGTCATGATCTGTTACTGGAAAACTATCCTTTCACCTTCTTGGTGCAAGTGAGACACCTCTCTACCAACTGGGCTATCAACCTGGAAGGATATGCTTGGTGGTTTACCTAAAATGTGTAACAATCCTTGGCTAACTGTGGCAACCTTCCTCCCACTTGTCGATCTTCAGCGGTGATGGAACATAACTGTATACTTGGTTTTATCAACCATTTGTCCACTTGGACTATGTCAGTTTGGCTGATCTATGATATTTCAGCCCTCTCTTTTTCCTCGTTCTCCTTGATATTGAGAAGGTGCGTGTCTATATCGATTTGGTCTAGTGTCCCGGTGCTGCTTCCATGATCGAGACTCAACAAACTTTCATCTATCAAGATGAAGTTTTCTTCACAAGAGTTTCTTACCTCTTTAGCGTGTTCTCTTCTCTCTGATATGTTTCGCTCCCATGCCTTCAACAAGATGTTACCTCTGGTCTGCTCTGGGATGGAGAGCTTGGAACTACTGCTCATTTCCTTTTTCGTCGTGGCTATGATAGCCTCTTGGAAAATGACCCGAGCCACCCCAGCTTCTCTTTCTCTCAAAGAGATGTCTTCCAGCACTTGATTAATGTTCTGGTAGTGTTTTTGAATTTTTTCCACTTTAGCAAGTAAATCTTCCTGAGCCGCTGACACTCTTTTTCGGATTTCAATAGCTTGGGATTGGAATATCCTGATATCTATCACCTGGCTCTCGACGAAATTTAATTTTTCCTGTAACTGCCTTATCAATTCTTCTTGCTGGCTCATCTGTGACTGATTGGTTTGGGTCGAAAGTTGTGTTTGTTTGAGATCGGATTTGAGACGCTCGATTTCTTTTTGATCAGCTGATCTGACTAGCTCTAGACCTGTGTTCACCTGATCTCTGATAGTAGCTTCTGTTGTAGCTAGCTTAGCCTCCAAAGTTCTGATCAAGTGGTTCTTCCGCGTTAATTGTTATTTTAGGGATCCGACAGAGTATTGGTTGGCTGTAGCAAAAGCCCCCAACGTCCCTACTATCTGAGTTGTGAATTCCCCCTTTTTCATGGCTTTTCCATCGGCTAGGATTTTGAATTTTTTGGCTACCGTGCCCGCTTCTCGGTAAAGCTCTTTCTTCACAATGAACTTTCTCTTCTTATCGAAGAAAAATTTGTTCAGAGGCAATTCTTCTACAGTAATGGGCGTTGGTTCTTTGCCGAAAATCCATCCCTCGTCGGGGGTACCCTTTGTGGATTGTAAGGGAGTGACAAAAGCGATGGGACTGCCTATTTGCTTGGATGATTTCCCTGGGCTAACCTCTGACGCTGGCTTGATTGAAGGGTTGGGGGTCTCAGCTTCCTGTTTCAGGCCCCTGGTTTGATTTTTCTTTTCCTGATTCTCTTCCTAGTCAGGTCCTAAATCTTTGGAGCCCTTGGCTTCCGTTTGCTGTACATCTGTGGTCGGTGGATTCTTACCCTATAAGACTGGGGGAAGGCAACTTCGCTGGTGTTCCTGAAATTTGAATAAATCAACCATCTCCTTGGGCGACAGGGTTCGAATCTGACTTAGGACCTCGGCATAAGATCTCTCTCCTTAGAAGATGTCGTCATGAGGAGAATGCTTATGTTCATATCTTTTTAGGCCACAACTCGCCATGTGATTACCCACGACCTTGTGTGGGTCGTGTTTCTTTTACTCAATGTGGACCAATTTAATATCTTCTAAGGCTGCTACCTCTGCTTTTGTGTGTCCGAAATATAATAAAGAATATGTATTCAAATGGATTGGGAAAGGCAGCCATACCTTCTTCGAAAAACCTTTCAACCCTTTTCTTATGCCACTGATCACGGTTTTCCTGGCGATTTCGTGACATAGCAGCCTATCCGGTATAAATAGTGGTAGAGAATACGGGGGCATAGAGGCATCGAAAACCCTGATGTATGAAAATTATGCTTCCACATACCAGTTAGCCACACTACTCAAGTTGGTGGTGACACTATCTGAAATCCTGGGTGGTGGGTTACCGAAGATGGAGACATGCATTGGTACAATTACCCAATTGAAAATCTCGTATATGAATTATGTGGCCTTATCCTACCAAAGTTTCGAGCGATAGACATGGATAGGCTCAACATCAGATGGATTCTAGCTCCAACTCATTAGAGGGAAAGGCGTCGTGAAACAAACAAAGTCCATGATGTAGGTGGACATGAAAAATGAGGTGGCTTTCCCATTCGCCTTCTGTGCTCGATATTCAGTAATCCGAATGGTTACACTATTTGACAACAGTTTGACCCAGTCAAAGGAAAAACCTTCAGCGACTGTGTGAATTAGAGGCACCCACGGGAGGAAAAAGTGTGTGGTGTTCTCCTTCCCATACAACCTATAGGTCATCATTGCTATATACCTGAATCGTGGTTCTAAGGAAGAGATTGAATAAACTCCGTTACCATCTGCCCTAAATTTTGCGGGGTGCGAGACCCAATCTTTGATCAGATCAGACAAGTTTCTGCCATATTGCTGGCATTCCTTTCGCTTGAAATCTTCCAGAAACTTGGCATTGTACGCGAAGTTCGGCATGGGTGACAGTTGATACATTGCCTGCAAATGTTCTGGTTGACAATTCCTAATCGTCACATTTTGCTCGCTGATGATAGTCCTAGTCAGGATGTCCACATGGTCTAATGCCCATCTGATCATATCATAATAGGGAAGGAGCCGTGGCCTTGCCGCTATTTTGTGCATCTCTGCTTGAATGATGATTTTGTATTTGGTGGCCAAATCGTCCTTCTCGTTATCGTTGGAATCATCTGAGCAGTCCACCAATTCAGACTAAAGAATGTCAGAGATGTATGACCAGGTTTTGACAGTATCAATACTTCTGGGTGAAGTATCGAAAACAATATCTGTGCCCTGACATGAACTCTCAGCAATTTCCTTGGAGGCTTTTCATGGAGACATGATAGATGACTCTGTACTTAGCTCTCCTGTAGTAAAAATGTAGATACAGACAGAAGTTAGCCTGATGAAAAAACTTCTTTGCGCAAAACAAAAATGAAATTTGAAATAATGAAAGAAAGAACTCTTTATCTTAACTATTTAAAACCTCGGTGTCCTTGTGAACAAAACGGTCAAATCATTTTTAAAGAAAGATTTAGCAGTAAAAAAAATATCCTTACCTGTCACTTAGCCGTATTTCAAATAAATGCCATAATTTTATGGTGGGTCCTAGCACAAATCAGCGCAAAAACATTTAAATTTACCCCATAGATGGTGCCTGTTAAAATTGTATTAATGCATTTATTGATCCGTCTTAGCTCCTTTAAATAGGCTTGTTTTAGTCTTTAATCTCATTTTTCGACGTTCTCCATATTGGGAGAAAACACCCCTTCCCTTTGAGCCCCCAAAACCCGAAATCGCGATGATGCGATTTAGTTTGAAAAGCGTAATCTGCATTAAGTGCTTAATTAATCCATGTTTAAAGAATATCGTGAATTTGCGACTCGGAGCTACGAAGGTATAGTTCTTTGGAAGAGAGATTGCCAAGTCGCGAAACCACGACAATGTTTGAGTATGGTTTAAAAGATTTACCCCTGACACTAACCTGGGTGACTTTTGGAACCGTCTCGCGACTTCGCATATCGGAGTTTGGAAACCTTGCAACTTGTAACTCCCAAAGCGTGAAAGCGCGAGGTAAAGAAAAGTGATAGACTTGCTTAATGGTTAGGCGATGATGATTTAGGACTATAATGGCTATCGCCACTTTGCATGTTGGGGAAAATTTTTGATTGCAAAAATTATATTTCAACCATTTGTAAAAGGCGGCTCCAGCACCTTCCATTCTATAACATGTTCATCCTTTGTTTCCATGCCTTCATGGTGATCATACATATCTCAAATAATGTTTTTTCACAACAACATTGTTATTTGTATGAGAGTAGACTTCGCTTTGGCCTAACCCAAACAACATTCAAAGTATATTACATAATTGTGTACGTGTAACTCAACGGAGGAGAGGCTCCACTTTGTGAGGTGTTTAGATAAAATAAAAATTGTTCTCCTGCCCAAATTTCCATAGGTCAATTGTTTAACAAACTAACCAACTATAAAAAAAGAAAGTAACAAAATATAGAAACTAGTGTCTCAAGGTTGCACTAGCTACCAATTCCACATGGATGTAAGTGTCTGGGTCTTCCATTTATTTTTTTGCATGGGGGGATCTCCATCGTAAGGAACATAAAAAAAATCGATTTAAATAACAAGATCCAAGAAGAACATTACTAACCGATCCAATTCCAATTCGTTTTAAAAGAGGCACTCCAAGGTTACTTCATTTACCATCCTCCATTGTTCTTCTTCACACAATCTTCCCTCTGTCTCCAATTTGTAGGAATCTCTCTTCTCCTCCATCATGCCCACATATTTTTCCAATTACGATTTCCAACAAGTAATCTACATAGGATAGTAATGAACACCACCCTGGGTAAACCTAAGCTCCTAATTGATGCTATTTAGGGCCATCTTTAAGGAAAACACCTTCGTATTGACAACACAACAATAACAAGTGTAGTGATCTCCTTCCATGGTGAGAATGGGTGGAGGGTCGGACAATGAGGGGAATATATGTGTAAAGATAGAGAGGAGCGGAGGAAAAGACAAGGGAGAGAGGGGTGGGGGGATATGGAGGAATGAATGGATATAGATGGAAGGTGGTGCAAGATAGGAGTGGCCGTATGATGGAGATAACAAATTTTCATCCTTTGACATCATGGAGGAAGAAGGGGTGGAAAGGAATAGGGTGCGATGGGGGATTACTTCTTTATTCTTAAAAGCCATAAAATCATCCTTCTCTAACTTTAACCACATATGCAATTGGACCATCTTGATCATGGAATGTGAGCTAAGGACGTTTCAAACCATTCTTCTATATTTAGGATCATCATGCCCAATCTTAGTATGAATCCTAACTTGACCATAACACCTAATTCACTATTTTGATTTCTTTTGACATAGAATAAGTGAACACCTCTTAATATTTGAAGGAGAGGATCTATTCTTTGGATAGTTTGTTTAATTTGGAAAGAGGAGAATTGAGTATTATTTTCAAATGTAGAGAGGATGATGTGGGAGTTTCCAAGAATGAAAATTGATTGGGAGGTGATGGTGTTCAAGAGTTCGAGGCCTTGTAACACTGCAATAGCTTCAACCTCATTGTTTTTTGCTTCTCCTATTCCTCAAGCGAAAGATAATACTAGATGTCCATTGAGTCCATAAATGACTTCCCCCCACTAGTATCTGCGACCTTTGGATTTCCTTTTGAGGTTCCATTGAAGAATAAGATATGGATTATTTAGTGTATTTTCCATCATAGAATTTCTTCATCTCCCAATCTTAGCTTCCATTTTTCCTTGCTTGATGGTATTGTTGTTGTGTACCTATGTGTTCTTTGAGTGGGGGTTAAGAGAGGGTTGATCTAGAGTGTTTCTTATTCAATGTAAATCTCTCAAAGGATTGTTTCTATGCCTCTACTCTGGATTTTTTCTATCAGAACTCTAGAGGTAGTTTTTTCTATGTTTTGGGGTTCAAGAAGATCATTTTTGAATATTTGTTTATTCTTGGCTAGCGAAATTTTCCAGGTTATGTATTTAGGAAGACAGATCCATTTTTTAGTCAACAAAGGTCATTTTTTTAGCGGTTGGGGATAGGATTTCCTCCAATTGGTGAATAGTTGGCTCAAAGTTTCAAGGCGTGAATGACCAATTGAAGTTCTGCTAGAGTGAGCTTCCATATACTCTTAGTGGTACCACATTCTAAAAAGAGGTGGGATATTTTCTCCTCCACTTTTTTTCACGTGAAGCATCTAAAGGGGCCTTAAAAATGTTTTTTACTTAAGTTGTTTGTTGTGAGAAGATTTTAATGGGTTAACAACCAAATACCGATTTTAATTTTTGGTAGGACTCTTGACTAGAATTTGTTCCAAAATCTAGAGGGATATTGAATGTCTTGCTAAAGGAGGAGGTTCTCATACCCTTGTTTGATATTATATCCTTTGTTTGACAAGCCCCAAGATCTTTTATCCTCCATATTTTTCCATAGAGGAGAAAATAAGTTGAGGAGATGGATCAAGAGAGATGACTCTTCTTAGGATTCTGGAGGGGGATTGAACTATATCAAGCCCATCTATTGCAATTCTTCATCTTGATCCCAATTTGAGAGTTCCACTATATTTTTATATCAGTTGATAGAAGCCAATCTTTGACCTTTGAGAGACCTGGGTTGTTGATCTGAAAATGAAAAGGCTTGAGTCTCTTTAAAATTGCAAGTGAAATTTGTATGTTCTTGGGTAATAGGATCAAGTTACAAACACATAAAAATTAATGATTTTTTTTTACTTAATCATGAGAAACATAAAAATTCATAAACAACCATAAAAGTAAACACATTAACACAACAAAATGATAAAGGATTTCACCCCTCTCCTGGGATACATCTCTTGGTCCAACTTCCAATGGATCATTTTCATGAATGATCAAAGTGTCAAAATCAGTGTTTTACAATGCTTAGAATGAGAAATAGATGGCTTCAATAGCTCCAGAATGTCCAAAAACCCCTAGTTGGACTCTTCTTGCACCTGGTTTGGCCAAAACCTGAGTTGGAATCACTCTCTGGAAGTTTCTCCCAATTCTTTGTTGTCTCTGCTCACCAAAAGGCACCCAGAATGAATGAACCTAGCCTCTATTTGTTTTCCATGCCAAAAAATCAGCATGCATGCGCATCCCACAAAAACTAGAAAATTGTCGAACCGTTAACTCCATTAGCGTCTCCAAGGGAGGAGGTCGTGGTGGCATGGCCCCCATGTGGCTGGGAACTAACCTATTTTCTCGCTCCCCTATTGGAAATCCATTGAAACTTTCCCGCATTTTTGGTGGTCATGTGGAGGACGCTTGGTATGGGCTGAACCAAGGGCTAACCATCGAAACCCCACATGTGAGTGTTGTGCTATGGTTATGTGGTAAGTCATATGGAAGGGTTGAGCCAAGGGTTCGGGCTTAGCCCCAATCCTTTCGGCATCCGGAATAAATCTTATTCAATTTTAAATTAAAGTTTGAAGCATATGGGGTAAGGAACACCGTGCAGGTGGGCTGGTATCCCATCCCTTGCCAAGTTACTGCCAATGTTGGAGGTCCCGGGTTCAACCCCCATGGAATCCAACAAACCTTTTAAACCATCAAACAAATATGGGGTGCCACATGACGACCCCTAGCTGGGCCACATGGCACCTTCCCATTCGCTCTGAGCATGCCACGTGTCGACCATCCATTGGTCGACGTATGTGCCAGTCACCTACCATGTCAAGTATGGTCACCTGCCATGTCACCAGTACGATCACCTTCCATGTCACCATTACGGTCACCTTCCACGTCATCAGTACAACCATGCCACATCATCATTGTATAGACTATACAGTCAACAAATTTTTGTTTGTTTGGAAAAGTGGAAATAACGTGACATCTCTTTCATACGATGTCTTTTTGAATCCATTCAAGTTGCATTGGGATCATGAGGATGAGGCCTACGCATGAGTCCATTTTGAAGCAATTCAGAGCACTTTGATTTTTGAGCATATTTTGATCCCTTGGATCACTCCTCCCCATTGTGAAGATTTTGGACCTCAAAGAGACTACTTTCAGTCTATATGAAGATGAGGGTACAGTTCCCTCACCTTTCCAACCTAAATCCATTTGGCCTTGCTTGTATTTGTGCCTTTAATACTAACTCGAAGTTATTCCACATTCGCTCGTTTTGAAGTTCTAATCCTCCTATCAAGGATTGTATCTTCATGTAGTTATGAAAGATAGTCTGGTGATAAATCATCTATAGAAGGAGTCTAAAAATGCTCTCCTTGATCATCAATCAAAGGAGGCTCATACAATCTCAAATTATCAACATTGAAAGTTGCATACATTTTCATATAAGGAGGCAAATCCAAATGAAAGGCATTGTTACCAATCTTTTCAAGAATCTTGAAAGGTCCATATCTAGTTGGTTTCAGTTTTTTACCTTCTCTTTTAAGCCTCTCTTTGCTAATGTAAATTCAAACTTCATCTCCAACTTGGAAACTATGATCTACACGATGCTTTTCATGTCTTGTCTTGTACTTGGCTTGGCTCTTTTCCAATTGTTCTTGTACCATTTGATGCACCAACTGAATTTGTTCCATGAACTTCTTTGCTCTATCAATGTCATATTGACCATCAATAGAAATATATTTCCCAAAGATAAAATCTAAAGGAGATTTTGGCAAATAACCAAAACATGCCTCAAATGGAGATGTTTGAGTTGAAGAGTGCTTAGCCCGGTTGTAATCATGTTGAATGTAGTGTAGGTGCTCATCTCAAAGCTTAGGATGCTTGCTGGAATAACCATGAAGAAAATGTACTACTATTCTATTCACCAATTTTGTTTGACCATCGGTTTGTGGATGAAACGTTGTGCTCTTTTTTATCTTGTTGTTCATGAGTGCCCATAAGCTTGACCAAAAGTTCCCAATAAATCGAGAATATCGATTATAAATAATGGATTTGGGCAACCCAAAATGTACCCAAACATGATGAAAGAACATTTGTGTCGTTTTCTCAACTGTAACCTACTTCTTACAAGGCATCAAAATACAAATTTTGCTGAAACAGTCAACCACAACATAAAGATAATCATGATTCTTTTTATACATAGGTAGACCTCCTACAAAGTCCATGGAAATTATTTCCCAAGAACGAGAAGGAACCGAAAGTGGAGTATACACACCCAACTTTCTATTGCTAGGATTACTTGTAGCACATAAAGAACATCCTCTTACATATCTTGAAACACTTTCATTCATTTTAGGCCAATAACAATACCTTTGCAAATTAGCCACCATCTTTCCTACACCAAAGTGGCCAGCAATAAGAGAAGAATGAGCTTCTCTTATGATGTTGACTCTTTCACCCTGTAGAATACATAGCTTGCCAAGATGATATAAAATCTTATCATGCACATGGTAATCCAATTCCTCAACTTGGTTAGAATGACACAAAGTTGCATAAACCTCTTTAAAATCAGCATCCAAAGCATAGTGTTCAACATAACTCTCATGCATGGTAGAATTATGCTTAAGAGTAAATGAAGCACTAACAATAGGCCTAGAAAGCATATCACCAAATTTGTTATAAATTCCTTTCTTATACCTTATAACCAAGTATAATTGTTGTATAAAACCCATCCATCTAAAGTGACTTGCTTGTTGCATCTTTGTGTGTGATTGTAAGTATTGCAATGGTTGATGATCTGTGTGAATGATAGTTTCTTTTCCCCACAAAGAATGTTTCCATTTTTTCACACTTTGCACCAATGCATACAACTCCTTATCATAAGTAATATAGTTAATCACAACACCATTAAAATTTTTAGAATGAAAACAATTGGGCTTACCATGTTGCAACAAGACTGCTCCCATTGCATATTTGCTTGAATACGTTTGGATCTCAAATGGCTGTCTCAAATTAGGAAGTGAAAGAACTATAGCTAAACTAATCGTCTCCTTCAATGCATCAAAATATTTGTGTTTCTAGCCTCCACATTGGAAAACTTGCTTGATGCTTGTCACTGCATGTAATGGAGCTGCAATTGAAAATAAGTTAGCAATAAACTTTCTCCAATATTGGGCTACTCCCAAAAATCTTCTTAGCTATGTCACATTCTTGGGATTGGGCCAATCCAAATTGACTTTGACCTTGGAAGGATCAATTTCCAGTTCTCCTCCTCCAACGATATGTCCCAAGTAAACAAGTGAGGTCTTTCCAAACTCTCATTTATACATCTTCAAAAAAAAAAAACTTTCTTTAAGACTTCCAAAACTTTCTTTACATGCATAACATGCTCTTCACAAGATTTACTAAATATCAAAATGTCATCCAAGTAGACAATCACACAATCATCAAGAAAAGGCCTTAAAACATCATTCATGACTCTCATGAATGTAGTAGGAGCATTACAAAGTCCAAATGGCATTACCCTCCACTCAAACAAACCTTTCCTTGTTTTGAAAGTTGTCTTCCATGTGTCTCCTTCAACAATCCTAATATGATGATATCCACTTCTCAAATCCAACTTAGTAAAATACTTAGCATCTTTCAATTGATCAAGAAAATCATCAATTATAGGAAGAGGATAATGATTCTTTACTATAATCTTGTTCAAGGCCCTGAAATATACACACATGCGCTATGTACCATCTTTCTTTGGCACTAAAACAATTTGTGATCCATATGGCGATGTGCTTGGTATGATGACCCCTTTGTCAAACAACTCTTGGATTTGATTTTCAATTTCAGTGTTCTCCATGATTGACATCCTGTACATACCAATGTTTGGAAGAGGAAAATCTTGCTGCAATTGTATATCATCTTGGATAGCCCTTTTTAGGGGCAATCCTTTTGGTTCCTGAAACATCTCATCGTATTGGTTAACAACCTCATATAAATCAGATTTCAACTTTTCATCACAACCTTGGAAAGCTTTTTTTTCAACATTGTCTTTGGGTTTGATCATCAAGAGGAAACAATTCTTACTAGAATTGACTAATCTCTTCATTTGTCCAACATTTACAAGTGACAAATTCAACTTCTTTGTATGTTCTCTAACAATGTACTCAACTCCATTTTTAAACAAATGATACTTGTTCTCATGACGATGAAATATGCCTCTCCTATCATATAAATATGGGGTTCCCAACACAATACCACAGATATCCAATGGAATAACATCAATCTCTACCTCATCTATAAAGTTTGTAGTGATGGAAAATATAAGTTTACACCTTCTTGTCACATGAAATTTGGCATTGTCACATATCCATCCTAGAGGGTATGGTTTAGGATGTGGAGTAGTTTCCAATTATAATTTATTGACAGTGTATTAAGATATGAGGTTTGCTTGAGATCCAGTATCAAAAAGAGTATCTATCTTGGTATGCTTTGAAATAACCCTTATGTGGAAAAATTATATTCTTTATTTTTCATGTTGAGTTTCATTGAGGCTACTACTACTTGAAGAACTAGTACTTGCAATAGAATCCTTACCTTGAAAACCCATGGCTGTAATCTTTGTTTCATCACCCGAATTAGAACCTAAATCATGTTGTGTAGTTGCAGTAGTCTTTAGTTTCCCCTTATGGTTGAACTTTTTGGGTCTCATTTTAGGATGAAGTTTCCAACAATGGTCTTCATCATGGCCATCCTTTGAACAATGTTTACATGAAATTTTCTCTCCCTCTTTCTTGATTGAAGCATTCTTTCTTCCATTTCCTATGAATTTCCTATTTCCTTTGTCTCCTTTAACAAAAGGCTTCTTGCTGCCCTCTTGAGGTCCATTCCTCCCTCTTGCTTCCAAATGAGTTTCATGTACACAAACTTCATCTAGAATTGTAGCGTTAAACATAAGTATTGTGTGCCTCAAGTAGCTATGCAATCCTCCAATATATTTGAGTAAATTTTCTTGAGAAGATAAATCTATACCCAAAATCAAAGCTCTTATTCTAAATTTTGAGTGTATCTTTTCACACTTTTCCCTTTAGCTTGTCTAAAGTTTTTCCAATCCATAATAGCTTTCTACATGTATGCTAATGGATAAAATTGTCTTTTAAGTGAAAAAATATAATCATTCCAAGAGGATAAAACTTTACCATGTTTCTTCATGTCCTCTTTAGTTTTGGCTTCCCACCAAATGAGTGATGCACTTTTCAATATAAGAGAAGCAAGCTGAATATTAGTTTCATAATCTTTGATTCTTTGTATCCTACAATACACTTAAATTTGAAAAATCCATTTATCCAATTTCTCATCATTTACCTCTCCATTGTACATAGGCAATTCAAACTTAATATCAAGCTTAAGCAAAGGATTTTGTAGAGGAATTTTACGATGTTCATTTGGAGAACTTGGAGGTGGTTGTGAAATGGTAGAAGAGGTGGAAGATGGAGGTGAACGAGGTGGAGTATCACCATTCCCTCCATTTCCTTTTGGAGTTTTATCACCACTATCTCCATTATCCTTTGGAGGGTTTGAGCTTTCACCTTGCAACCTTGCATTTCTTTCTTGAAATAAAACTTTCACCATTTATGTCATATCATAGAAAACATTTTTGAAAGTTTTTTACTCTGAAGTAAGAGTTTCATGACTCTCCTCATGAGCCATACTTGGTGAATATCTCCTTGAAGCTTGAGGTGATTGTGTAGTTCTCCTTCTCGAAAGTTGAGAACTTGGCTCTACAAGTTGACCATCTCTTCTTGTGAGCTTCAACCTTGTAAGCATCATAAAATAATACCAACAATCAAACAATCAAACCTTCAAACAATCAAACCTTCAAAAACCTATTCTATGATACCAACTTGATATGAAAATGAAAAGGCTTGAGTCTCTTTAAAATTGCAAGTGAAATTTGTATGTGCTTGGGTAATAGGATCAAGTTACAAACACATAAAAATTAATGAGTTTTTTTTTACTTAATCATGAGCAACATAAAAATTCATAAACAACCATCAAAGTAAACACATTAACACAAAAAAATTGTAAAGGATTTCACCCCTCTCTTGGGCTACATCTCCTGGTCCAACTTCCAATGGATCATTTTCATTAATACTCAAAGTGTCAAAATCAATGCTTTACAATGCTCATAATGAGAAATAGATGGCTTCAATGGCTCCAAAAAGTCCAAAAATCTCTAGTTGGGCTCTTCATGCACCAGGTTTGGCCACAAATTGAGTTGGAATCACTCCTTGGAAGTTTCTCCCAATTCTTTGATGTCTTTGCTCTCCAAAACGCACCCAAAATAACTAAACCTAACCTCTGTGTGTTTTTTGTGCCAAAAACTTAACACTCACGCACATCCCACAAAAACTAACAAATTTTTGAACCGTTAGCGCCATTAGTGACTCCAAGGGCATAGGTCGTGGTCATGTGGCCCCCATGTGGCTGGGCATCGACCTATTTTCCCGCTCCCCTGTTGGAAATCCATTGACACGTTCCCCCGTTTATGGTGGTCACATGGATGATGCGTGGTACGGGCCAAACCAAGGGCTAACCACCAAAACCCCATGCGTAAGTGTTGTTTTATGGTTATGTGGTAAGTCATATGGAAGGGTCGATCCCTTTCCACATCCGAAATAAATCTTATTCAAGTTTAAATTAAATTTTGAAGCATATGGGGTAAGGAACACCGTGGACGTGGGCCAGTAGTCTGGCCCTTGCCAGGTCACTGACATTGTTGGAGGTCCTAGGTTCGACCCTCGTAGACTCCAACAAGCCTTTTAAACCATCAACCAAATATGGGGTGCCACGTGGTGACCCCTGGTTCGGCCACGTGGCACCTTCCCATTCTCTCTAAGCATGTTATGTGTCGACCATGCATTGATCCATGTATGTGCCAATCACCTGCCACATCAAGTATGGTCAACTGCCACATCACTAGTACGATCACCTGCCATGTAACTAGTACGGTCGCCTTCCACATCATCAGTACAACCTTGCCATGTAAGCACTGCACGGACTGTACAGTCAGCAAAATTTTGCCTGTTTGGGAAAGTGGATAGAATGAGATATCTCTCACATACAATCTCCACTTGAACTTATTCAAGTTGTGTTGGGATCATGAGGATGAGGCCTACACACAAGTCCGTTTTGAAGCAATTCCGAGCACTTTTATTTTTGAGCATATTTTGATCCCCTAGATCAGTTGTCCCCTAGAGGATAGTGCTCTATGATGTTTTCATCCCAAATATGAATGATTTCTCCATTTCCAAGTTGCTAAGAGAGAAAATATTTGATAAGTGGGGTTCCCATCTTTAATAGTTTCCATATTGAGGATCCTCTTGTTTGAGGAAGGGGATTCTCTAGACATCATAATCGAGATGCTTTTTGTGAATTTTTTTCTTCGACCATTCTTCTTCCCTTGACATCAAACTCTAAGCCACTTTAGCTCCAAGATCCTTTTTTCATAAACTACGGGTCTCTTATTCGTAGTCCCCCTCTATTTTGAGGTGTTCTAACCATTTTCCAATATACCAGGTTGAATTCCTTGGAATTATTATTGACCCTCTTCCACAAAAACATTCTTACAGTTTTTCCTATGGAATTTAATATTCTACTAGAAGTGAGTAGGAAAAAAAAATGAAGGTTGGAAGGGATGACATTACTAACTTGATGAGAATTACCCTACCTTTCACATTCAACCATTGAGATCCCTAATATGTCAATTTATAGTTGAATTTTTGTAGGAAAAGATTCCAATTCGAGGCTTTGGTTTCCTTGAATAATATGGGGATGCCTAGGTAGTTAAAGGAGTTCCATTATTTCCCTAGGAGGGATTCAAGGAGTCTCACAATTCTAGCTAAAAGTCCTACTAGGGTGTTCCAACCATAGAACATGATTTCAATATTTTTCACTAGCCCTATGGATGCATGAAGGAAATTAACTAGGATTTATTTGAATTGTTTGGATTTGGTTATGAAGATTCCTCCCACTAGAAGAGTGACATCATCAAATCATGAGTGATTAATGTTTCTCACACCTCATGCAATGTTGGTTGTAGGTAGGGATTCTATGATCCAAGCTGTCCCCAAAGCTCTTACGAGATCTTCCTCCATAATGATGTAGATGGTTGGCCTTCAATTTAGAAGTGGGGAAATCTAAGGTCCCTTACCTAATGTAGCAACCCAATCTATGAAGGGATGAGAGAACCCAATTCTATTCAAAACTTTAAAGAATAAGCTATCGATATCTTGGTCAAAGGAATTACTCATGTTAAATTTTATTACCATGCCCTACTCTTTTACTTGGTAGATGGAATGTACTATTCCTTGGACTAACATTATGTTTTCAAATATTTTCCTTCCTCTCACAAAGACCCCTTGGACTGCAGAGATAATGAGGAGGAGAAATATGCTTATTCTAGAGGCCATGATTTGGTAAGAGGCATGACAGAGGAAGGTGGGGCATAATCTAGTGAATGAGGTGGGTTTTTATTCTTTTAAGGATCAAGGATAGGAATGTTGCATTAATCCCACCCCAAGCTTATTCTTATTCTTGTGTTTTCTATCATCCTCCATAGGACATGCTTAATAATTTTCTAGCATTCTTGATAGAAGTGGTCAGTGAAATAGTTTTCACATGGGTCTTTGTCTAGATCCTTCATACGACCTT
Organism: Picea engelmannii; assembly: GCA_009831015.1. Taxonomy (NCBI): domain Eukaryota; kingdom Viridiplantae; phylum Streptophyta; class Pinopsida; order Pinales; family Pinaceae; genus Picea; species Picea engelmannii. The sequence continues at coordinate 5,630 of ML805419.1, read as the reverse complement.
TTATAATTTCTCTTCAGATATTTCCTTCATTAGGTTGTCATTTTCCTCTTCTTTGATAATTGGGTGGATATTGGAGAGCATTTCATTCCATGTTGAGGGTGTAGATAAAATTCCTTCTATATGGATATATTTAAAGTGTTCATGTGCTTCCTCTTTTAGTATTTCAAAGGTGTTGATCCTCTCTCAATCCTCCATATCAACCTCTGCTACATGGTTCTTAATTCTTCTTTCATTGGCCTGCTTGTGGAAATATTTCGATTTTCTATCACCATATTTAAGATATGGAATTTTGGATTTAAGCCTCCAATAATTCCTCTCTTTGAGCCTTGCCAAGTGCTTGAGCCACCTCTTCCTCCTTATTAAGAACTACTTCGGATATTAATTCTTCCTCCAATGACATATAAATAATGGGAATGGATTCCACATAGTCCAAACTTGGTTGTTGAGGGGAGTGAAACTCTGAAATAGGCATAAGGTTTCCATCCTTCCTTAACATATATTTTCCCCCATATGAAGGGTTTGGGTGGGGGATGGGGGAACATGAACTGTTGTTGTCCAATATTTTAATATTACATCCCATGCCTTCTATTGTTGAATCCATATAGGGTTGAATTTGAAGGGAATGGGGCTGAAATGTTGTTTTGGTTCCAAAGATAGAATGAAGCATATGGTCTAAAGTTGTGAAGGGTAGGATGTAGGAGAATATGTTAATTGAATCAAATAAGATGGATTCTTGGACTAGAAATCACTCTATCCTCTCTGATATGTGGCTAGTCCCAAGTTACCTATTGTTCAAGTTGAATATTCCTCTTCCAGGTTTTATATCAACTAGATATCCTCCAATGTAGAAAGATGTCAACCATATTTTCTTTGAATGGATCCCTTATGAATATGTCCCCCCCCCACCATTTTTCCAATGGGATGAGCACCATGTTTATATCCATTTCAATTATTCTTTGGGAGTGCAAGATATTGTCCCTGAACATTCGTATGAATTCCCAACAAACATTTTTATCATTATAGCTATTAGGAGAGTAAGTATTGAAGATTCGTACCCGATCCCCCGAGGAAATGTTTTTTAATGGTGTGTTCATCTAATAATGGGCTTTCTAATTTGAGATAAGATCCACCTATTTAATTTTCCATGTTGTAGTGATTCCTCTAGAATCCCCTCTTGAATCTATGTGCATTCCTTCAATATTTTTCCACACCTTACTGAGTATTTGGAGGTTGGTGTCAAGTATTCTATTTTTTTTTCTCATATTAATAGTATTGTTTGATTTTCATTTCTTACCCTTAGGTTGTAGATTACTTCTTGTTTCTTTTTTATACCCATCCCTCTAATATTCTAGGAGATCACTTTCATTTCTTGGATTATGACTATTGGATTCCATTACTAAATACTCCATGAAGGGTAGCTTCAACCCCTAAATATTTTTCTTTATTTAGTCCTCTTCTCTTTTCTCTTTTTTTTTATTTCATAAGTTCCCAATTGTTTCCTGGATTTAGGATCCATTTCTTCTTCCTCCTCACTTTTTTGTTCATATTTTTCCTTTTAAGGATGATAAAAGAGAGGGGAGTGAATAAGTATTTGGATGGGATGTCTTCTTGTGAGGGTGGATGCTTGTTTTCTCATGCACAAGGGTGGGGATGGGTTTAGTTGGGATATAGGGTTTCTGGTGAAGGAGAGATGAAAACAATTTGGGTGGTTTCAATTAGAGACAATTTTGAAGTGTTGGTAGAGATTGATGGAGGAAATGTCTTGGTGGCATCAACTTTTGGCTCATTCTTGGAGGGGTAGAATGATGAATTTTTTTTGAGATTGTTTGAAAAGATTATTCTTGGAGGCAGAAGGCCGGTTCTTTTGAGGTGTTTCATTTTTTGGATTGGAATATCTATTCTCTTTAAAGGATTTCAAGGCATCCAATTTATCATTCAATTTCTAGTCTTTTGTAAAATGACCATACTCATGGTAAGTTTTACACTTGAGAGGAAAATATTCTTGGTCTAGGGGTTGAATGAAATTCCAAATTAAAATATCCATCTTTACTACTTCAAGTATCCCCTTTCCAAGGGTCCACCTCCATGTGGATCCTTGCATGGGAAGAATAGCATGATTTGGGTTCTACTTGACATATTTTCCTATTGAGTTTTTGTTCGATGATAGAATTTGATTATCCCAAAGGATCAAATAGAGGTGGGGGAGTCTTACCCCATCTAGGATCACTAAGGGGAGGTGTTATTCAAGGTTAAAATCCAAGGAGCATCAATTTATATGCATACATATTAGCCCCATGAAGTATGGGCTACTTTAGAAAATCAAGTCTTCCTATTCCTTAGTTCAAAGAGGATTGCATAAAAACCTCATTCATAAAAGAAGGTCCATATTTTTCCTTTGATCAAAGGATACCATTTTTTGGAGCCATGTTTCCATCAAGAAAGGTGAGGGACAGAATCCAGTTAACTTTCCTACCAACACTTGTTTTTGCAAACATGATAACTTTCTTGATCGAGGCTTGGTAGGAATCTTCACATATGGGATGTCATCTAGTTTCTCTACAAACATTCTTAAGGATGAAGGTGAAAAAGTCTACTTCTTGGTTGTGGTATTGGATGTCTTGAAATGAAAAAGACTTGGATGAGAAGGAAGAGGAGGAGGAGGGGGAGGTGCTAGGTGCTCCCTTCACCCTCACTTCCTATCGTATCCATTATGGATCAGCCATATTCTCACTTGTAACCCTAGATCAGAGTCAAGAAGACAAAAATTATCAAACTGCATCCAAGGCTATTTGAACTTGACATTCCTTGAAGTTTATCTTTACAGTTTAAACACATACATAAAATATCAAATGTCGAAGATATATCTAACTCATTTGGAAATTCAATATGATAAACATTGTTTGAGATTTCAATAAGAACTCAATGTGGTCAATTTTTTTCTCATTTTCATCTTTCCATAGAATCCCTTCGGAAATGTCTCTTTCCTCAAATATGTTAGAACCAAATATCCTTCATCAAACACATTTTTCTCTTGTTTTCTCATCCACCCTTCTTATTTGTATTATTTTACCACAAATATTATTTAACTTGTTCATGCAAATTCTTCATGTACTTGGCAAATGATTAGAAAACAACATTGTTCCTATTCCTAGCTAGTAATTTTAAAAAATATGTCACTTCATTAGCCAACCTACCATTAAAAATTTGAAATTGTGTTTTACTTGATGATTGGTTCACAAAATTGTTATAAAAAAATTATGTCTATGTCAATACTATGTCATATTTCCCTACCTTCTCTCCAACAAGACACTTAAAAAAATTAACTAAACTCCTATGTTTGACCGATGTTTGACCATCAACATTTCGATGGTACATAGAACTAAATTGTAATCCCATTCCCAAAATTTTCCACAAGGTTCTCCAAATATAGACAAGGTATTATTGTCATTATATGAGGTTATACTCCTATGTAACCCATGTAGCCTTACAATTACTTTGAAAATTAACACTACCACATTTCTGGCATCATAAGTCATATTAAATGGAATAAAATGTACCATATTTGAAAATATCTTAAAAACTATAAAAATAGAATAATTACCTTTCTTGGTAGTCCTAACACAAAATCCATGTTGATATCCATCTGTGTCTCATCTAGTATTGGCCACAGTGCATACAAACTTCTTCCTTTAAATTGATGACAAACTCTTCAACATTCCACCCACTTATTCAAATCCTTAGTCAATCATGACTAATAATATTTTTCTTCCACTAATACCTTTGTCTTCTCAACACCAAATTGTCATTCTAATCCCCCACTATGCAACTCACTAATCACATTTTCCATCAACAATCCTCTAGGGGTGCAATCCATCATTATTATTATTATAAGTCCTTGTCATATGATTTACTCCATGTACAATGTTCTATTTTCACTCTAAGGCTCTTTGAAAACCTTCCATGTTGCTGAAAAATAATCATCATCTATAGATAAAGTCTTTCCACTATCCAATCCTGCAACTTCATTTGACATGGTGGTTAGTAAAGATGCTCTCCCACTAAAGGCATATACAACTTTTTTGGAATTTCTAGACCTTATATGCTTAAAAGCAAATGAATAAGTTTGTAGGAATTATACCCAACTCATGTGCTTTTACTTATTTTTCATTGATTGATAATACATTTCAATGATTGGTGGTCAATGTGTAGAACAAACTCAGGTAAAATTTAATTTTTGGATTATGGCATAAAATTCATCATCATAAACTGAATATTTGTTCCTAGAATCATTCATTTTTTTGATAAATAAACTAATAGGTTTACCTTATTCACTCAAAACTAGCTCTATTGTTGTTCCACTTACATCACTATCCACCTAGAACACTTTTTGAAAGTCAAGAAGTGCAAATACACAATGCTCTATTACCTTCTTATTGATCAATTCAAATTTAGTTTTGGCTATGGATGACCACTTAAAATACCCTTTCTTCATCCAAGTTAGAGGTGCACAAATCCTACTAAGGTTTCTAATAAACTTCATGTAGAACCTTCCCAACCCATGAAAATTTGTTAGGGTCCCACACTAACTTCTCTAGCTATGAGTAATTAGGTTTTTAATCAATGTAAGGTCTTTTTCCTAAGAAAATAAGGCCTCCTAGGTAGTTGGAGTGTGTACTCATTAATTTTATGTGGTCTCGTTAAGTAAGTCCCACTAGGTAGTTGGCATTCAGTAATGTAATATGACCTGGTCATTAATGTAGAGGTCATTAGTGGTTATTTTTTGGATTTGCTAGAAGCCATTTACAAAGATTAAGATTCATGTAAGAGGAGTGAGGTATTCAAATTGGATTGGAGCTCTTTTGTAATGACCCTTAATTATTAAGATGATTAATTTAATAAATAATCCTAAAAATTAGCTAAACTATAATTAATTATTAAATAACCTTAACTAATTATCTGTTATTAATTAATTATTTTTTATTATGATTAGTTTGAGTTTTATTAACTCTTTAATTAAGGGTTAATGATTAATTTGATTACTAATTAATTAATTGATTAATTAAGTATTAAACAAAAAGGTGGATAATAAAATATAATGTTTAATTGGGTTACGTATCCCACAAGGGATAACGTAACCAATACGTTAAGATAAGTAATAAATGAATGGATAAGGCATTAATAAAGGGATAAGGTATTTGGTGGGGGAAGTTAATGGAGGAAGGGCGGTGAAGGAGGAATAAGGGAAGTGGAGAAGGATTATGGAGGGGGCATTATTCATTCTATGAGGGGGAAGAACTTGGAGCATTGGGACAGAGTGAGTTTACAGTGGAATTTACAGTGCACCGGGGGGCTCAGGAGGTTTTGGGCTCGGAGGGCTAGGACATCCATTGATGTCCTAGGGCTAGGCGTTACTAGTCGACAGGGTGGCTAGTTTTGGGGTGTCCTAAGGAGCAGCATCAGGTTCAAGCGAAGGGAGCAAGCTGCTGTGGATAGCATCAGAGTGAGGTATGTAAATTCAAATTCATGGATTGTTACTTAGATTTATTACTTATTGCCAAATTCTACTTGCGTAAGTGTTAGCGTAAGTGTTGAGATAATTTGAATTTTTTTTTAAAGTTTACTTCTTTGTA
>ML805418.1:90959-128650 GCA_009831015.1 Picea engelmannii | reverse complement strand
TTTAATACAATACTTAATGGAGCAAGATAGAAGTCCTCTTATATTTTCACCAATATCACAACATATTATCAGTATGGATTGTGTTTTTTTAGGATATGACATTGATAGGATTGTGGATGACACTATATTAGGTCTATTTAAGTCTATTTTCCCTTTCACAATCCAACCAATTGCTAGATTCCAATTTGCATAGTATTTAGCTAATTCTTTGCACTATCAACTCACATAATTTACACTGAGTAGATCCTCTAGATATCAATCTTATCTAGTATGTTTTCTTTTGTTTTTCAAAGAAAATAACTTTTCAAATTTGAACTTAGAAACTAAAGATAATGTTAGAAATCATGTGTCAGTCATTCATTGGACATCAATATTCAGAAAGAAGCCAAAAAATGTTGGATTTTCATACTTTGTCAATACATTTATGGCCATATCGTATACCCTATTTCATGAAGAAATTCCTCCTAGAATATTTCCCGAAGTAAAGACACTTTTGCATGACTCTGCAGAAACTAAACTAGGAGACTGATATTTATTTGAGAAATATACTGAAATAAGGATATATAGAGCATAAATTAAACCTTTCAGATTGCCCAAATTCCTTACACTAAGGATTTTTTCCTTAGAATTCATAAGTCAAAGTCTTAATTCGTATGATATTCATTTTGTTACAAATAAAAGAGGACTAATTTCAAGTTGAAAAGAGAAGTGGGACTTTTTATTGCTAAAAATTGAAAAGCTTTGCAGGTTGCATAATCAATGTTGGAAGGATTGAATCTTGAGCAAGGAGAAACATGGAAGTATGATCGTTTTGGAATCATATAATCCAAAATACAAGATTTTGAATTAACTTCCTACGAGCACAATAACAAACCTCAAGTGGAGAAGATAATGAACCTGTATAGTTGGAAAGATGTTCAGAATATTCTTTAGGGGAAAAGACATAATGCATTTTAGGTTTCTCAGATAGTGGTCATTGATACACCCAACAACAAGAGAAATCATTTAAAATAAGTTTCCTAGAGGATCTTCAAGTTGTCTCAGAGTCCGAAGATTATCATTCTTGGAAGAAGCAAAGGATTGAAGGAAACACAGAGGAAATTTCAGAAGAAAATATTCAAGTTATAGAAGACACATCATAAGAAACTCAAAAGAAACATGCTTTTAGAATAGAGTTTATTCCATCAATTGTCTTTGATAACATCCATAATTAAGAAGGTGCAAAATCTTTAGAAAACAAGCCAAAAATTATATTTTTAGACTATGAAAAAATGAAGGAAGAAAATGTACATATCAAGCAATTTTTTTTCTGAGAGCTTGATCAAGATTCTTCTAAATCTAGATTATTGTCCGCAATATATTTTGAAAAAGGAAGATTAAATTTTTCACTATTAGAACCTATTGGTCAAAACCTTAGAAGTGTTGACAATTATAGAGTGACAAAATTTCCAATTGATCTTGAGCAAATTCATATAGTTGACAATATGGACTTACTCAGAAAAACATGAGAAATGGTGAATATAGATGTCATCCAAATGACTCTTGGTATGAATAAATTACAAAAGGTAAACAATCATTTGAAGGAACAACTGAGACATGAAAATGTACTTACGAGGACAAAGCAAATAAGGATTGATGATTGCATAAGAAACTCTTAAGACTAAGAGACAATTCTAAGGATGAGGAGCCAATGAAACAGATAATGGGATCATTATACTAAAGAATAATCTACATTTGACCGATCGTGATCATGTGCAAACTCTAGAGCTACAACTACTAGCAATCCAACGAAAGAAAATAAGGATTGATGATTGCATAAGAAACTCTTAAGACTAAGAGACAATTCTAAGGATGAGGAGCCAATGCAATAGATAATGGGATCATTATACTAAAGAATAATCTATGTTTGACTGATCGTGATCATGTACAGACTCTAGAGCTACAACTACAAGCAATCCAATGGGAAAAGATCAACTTTTAAATAAAATGGTTCATGTTAGCACCTAAAATGCCATGTTAATATTTTTATTTGTTGTAGAAAGGTCATGGTTTTCGTAGCGTAAAAAATAACATTATTAATCGAAATAAGTTACATAAACCTATTTATTCCAACAATAATATGCAGGATTTTTATGTTTATAAAAACGATATGGTCCTTTGGAGCCAACCTCTAGTTCAATTTCACATATCATTAAGCATCGGAGATGAGGAGCCAAGCATATATCACAAGCATCGAGCACTTTCACCAATTGTTTAGGGATAACGGCCACATAACGTGCAAAGGAGGAGTCACAAGAGGCCATGCACTACACGTCGGTTAAATCTGAAAGAGGTGGGTAATATAAAGAACTATATTTGTCTGTCCCTTATGCATGTGGGATATTTCATACTACACAAACAATAAAAACCAAATGCCAAGTAGCTCTAGCGAGTTCAAATGACTAGTGCCCTGAGAGTAGTTGGTATGGTTTTGTGTATATGACATGTGAGAACCACAAATGTCGAGTACTCGAGAGTGTCAAATGGAACCAAACAAGCATCAAATATCAAAGTTCTGTGAAACCCATGCCGATTATTAAATATTCCCAGATGATGAGAACATGATTTGTTCGATTTTCTGAGTTCTTAAAATGTGCTCTAAGGACTTCTGGCTATTTGAAGAATTGGAAAGCATGGAATTATGGTATAAGTTCCAGTTAATAAGTGTTTAAAAAAAGGAGCACGGATGGAGATCGCTCAAGGTTGAACAAACAACCAAGTGTTGAGTAAAGAGAACTCCCAAATGGATACCGAAAAACCTACAGAAAGTTGAGTGCTGAGGTGCTAAGAACTACTGATTATCAGTAAACTTCCATGTGTTAAGCGATTTAATGCTCAGTTAGTCAAGCATTCGAGGTGTTGTTATAGTGGAGGATATGGCCCTTTCATCGTGCACAGAAATGGCCTAGTTTATTTTCTGTATCATTTGAATACCACTGTTGTTGTGAGTGGATTTGTGAACACGTGATGTGGCCTAGTTTAGTTTCTGTATCATTGAAAATGGGCATCACTTTTTTTATTCATGGATACTGGTAGTAGATCACTTGATAAAGGATGATAATAGGTGATAGGGGATCTATTAGTCAAACAATCAAGATCCACATAATCGATAAACAAAGTATATGGACTTTCTCATAATTTTCCCACAAACTTTAATTTTGGAAATTTGTTCTAGATTTAAAGGAGAAAGGCCGACATCCTATCAAAACAAATTTAGAAATTTTAGGCATATAATAAGTTTATAGATCCACCAATCCCTCTATCAAACAAGATCAACATCAAAATTAAAAGAGAATATATCTTACTGGAAACTACACGATTCTAGAATATTAATGATAGGTGGAAAAGCATATTAGTGGCAATTTAATGGAGAAGACTCAACAATGAAAGGATTTGTTCCATATTTTCAGGAACTCAATCCAAACATTTCCATATTCTTTATATTTAGTTTATTTTGGATTTAAAAATATGATTCATTCCTAGAATCTTGCAACACAACGCTTATTGTAATCTATATATTTTTATCATTTGAAAGGGTTCAGGATCTTCCGATGGGAAGAAAAGGAGAGAGATTCCTCTTATAAAGAAGTAGGGGTCCGAGTAAGGGAAGAATGAGGTATCAAAACAATATTGAAGAAGTTTATTATATGTAGCATTTCATGCTTATGAATTCAAACACTCTTCTAGCTAGATTGTGTTCTTATTGTAACCCTGCTCTTTTCTTGTCTTATTTGAATACAATGGGGATTTATACAATGAATTATTTTCTTCAAAATTCAGCTTCAATTACAGTGAGGATCTTATTATCAATTACCTATCTTTGTAAGTTGTATTCAAGTACACGTTTCAGATTTGAAATATCATTTTGAATTTGAAAATGTTTCTGGTGAATGTATGAGTTTAGCATATTGTGACACTTATGTATTCATGTTTATTCCTTGTTCCTCCATATTTCATTGTCCATTAAGTATTTAGTTATCAACGTTAATTTCCCTGACTATATGTAGTACTGCTGATCACTTTAGATTTAGTTGATGATCTTGATCATATCCTCTAACCTCCCAAATGATTTGACTTGTAAATTAAACCAAAATAATCATTTCAATAACTAAGGTGCCCTAGCATTGTCCTACTGCAGTCTAGTGCAAAATTTAGGGATAACATCTCTTTCTTCCATTGTCAGGGAATGAAGTAACAAATATATTTTTCCCTAGGAGAACGACACTGATCAATGCTAGTTCTTGATGGTGAACAAGGACTGGTGAGATATTCGACTGCAAATCATTCAACTGATGAATCCATGAAAGAAGAATCCAATGGAGGATCCTCTAGTCCAGAATGTTAACATCATCTGAATCTCAGATGAATGTTATATTAGTTGTGAGGTTTTATCCTTTAAATTTTGTTTATGTTCCTATTTTTTCGAATGTTGTTCCTACTATGGATGAATGGGGACATTGGCTTCCAAAGTTCAGAGGAGATGATCACGATCATCCTTCACAACGCTTGCTTGATTTTCATCAATACATGGACCAAATAAATATTCATCATGAAGATGTATTGATAAAGATGTTTATGTTCTCGTTTGAAGGGGATGCAAGCCAATGATACCAATCTCTTCCTATTTCTAGCATTTCTTCACTAAAGTATTTTTGTGTTGTGTTCCGTTCATATTGTAAGATAATTTTTCCTGTTGAGTTCCTCTTAAATGATTTTTGTTAGAAAATCAAATATAAAAAAAATTCTTAGAAAGGATCATCTGGAGGGTTTTAGTGATGAAATCAGTGAAGATATATTCCAATATAACAATGTTCGGAAACTTTCAATATGCTCCGTACATTTTTTTATCACAATTTGAGTTTTCATCATCATGAAGAGTTTGTTGTTACTAATCCTTGTGAAGATCAATTTCTTATTGAAGAAACTATTGTTTTAAACCATTTAGAAGATCACACTATTTATAAGAAAGAACAACAAGTAGTAATATTTTCTTTAGAGAACCTAGATCAATAACAATCAATTTTATCTGAATTATGTTCTAATCCTTCTATTCCATAGGAGGAAGATTCATGGTATTATATTGATGATGAAGCTAATGATAAAAAGGCTTTAGATGCATTTTCCATTGTATCAAATGTTTCTAATGGTTATTTCTATGTTGCATTTTATGAAGATCCTCCTAAGTATGATGAATATCCTAATGAAAAGGAACAATTTTATACATCAACACATATGGTGTTTTTCAGCGGTAAGTGATTATATGATAGTCATGTATCAAACTCTTGGGAAGGTAGTGAGATAGATGATGTTGATTTATCATATCAACCCACAATGTTTCCTTCTTCACATGATGTTAATCAGTAGATTCAAGAGATCCATGAGCCTTTGATGGTCATTGTTGACCCATAAAAAGGAAAATTCAGTAGGGGAGAACATCAATCCATTCTCTCTAAACAACAAGGAGAGGTAATTTGTCTTGAATTCTATCACCTTGTGGCCATCTATATAGAGTCAAAATTGAATCAAAATTCTTGCATCTTTGAATTCATTAATATATAATTATGAATCATTGAGTCTTAAGTACCTGAATAGATCTTAAGATAAGTCTCAAAATAAACCCACAATATACACAAGAATAATCCAAACCATTCATCAAATACTGAACACAAGAAATAGAGAAAACCCTTGAGGTAGGGTAAAACCATACATTATTCCTTATGGAAGGAATGCACTCCTCAAGCAATACTTTCTTGTTACAATGGCAATATTCTTCACTATGATTCAATACATTGCTTACACTTCTTTATATAACATTTTCTATCTTCTAGGAACATTCTAGAGAAAGAATCTTCTAGAAAGATTATTTATTATATCTAAGTACCATGATAGTGAACCTTATTTAATAATATAGTAGACATAGTCCACCTTACATTGAATGGTCTCCACTAACAATACATAACCACATTTCCATTGGGTACCTCCCTAGGTACCACATATTACCTCCCTAGGTATACTACATTCCATCCCCCATTCACATGTTTCGTCCTTAAAACATGTGAAGAAACCATAAAATATGATCGGCTAAGAAATGTAGCAAAATGGTACCAAGTATTACCATCCATCCATCCTAATGGAAGACGAACATGAAGTCTAATTGTTTCCTTGCCACCCTGATCCTATTTTGCATTGTGTCAGTGTTTCCATGGGACTGGTTCTCTAGCCTGATGTCTTCCTATAGTGCTGGTAGGCCTCCATGCACCTCTAGATTGGTTTCCTTTTTGGTTCCTTGCTGGTGCATAAATGTTTCGATGCTCACACCCTTGCCTTGATGACTTTTGTTTCTCTATATGATTTGGATGGCGATATACAACAACTGTAGGAATCCATTCTATTTTCTTCAAATATGCAACACATTGTGCCTTTGATTCAATGACCTCCTTGGCTTCCCGATTGTGTCCTTATGGTATTCCTTCATATCATTCTATAGACTCTACCTCTAATTCAACTTTGGACTCGGAAATAACTTCTTTACTGGCCTCCGTGGGTCCATATTTCTTACTAAGAGACACATCCTGCAATATGATTTTCTTTTTCTTGTACCAAAACTTCAAAAACTACCTTTTCCCATTAATATTATTGGTATCCACTGATTCTATCCAAGGATATCCCAAAACAATATCCAAATCATCCATATTTGTAGCATGAAAATATGAATGCAACAAATATTTATCCATAGTGATATTCAAATCTTTAAAAAATTGAACATGTTTATCAACAAGCTGTGTGTTGTGAATATTCTTTGCAGGAACTTGCAATCTATTAACCAAATGAACATTGATAAAAAATTTATGGCAACTAGGGTTAATACAAACAATGACACTTTCTTTATGAATACAACCATGAACCTGTACTATAGATTTGTCACATGAAAATAAACCCTTGGTGCTCTCTTTATCTTGTTTTCCAACATGAGACCACCTATCTAAAAGCGATTTTTCCAATTCTTCATTTGGAAGTCTCATCAGCTGGAAATAGTTCAATGATTCCTCCCATGTTGAGGCATCTTCTCTTAAATGAAGAAATAACATAAATTTCCACTGTTCTTTCCATTATGACTTGTGGGAATTTAGACATTCTTCAATGCTAGGACCATTATCATTCCCAGTAAAATGAATCTTGCTTGGAATAAATCTTCAACTAAAAACAAAGCTTAAAAATAGCTTTACTGTGCAAATCACACGACCTTTTTTGGAAAAACCATGAAAAAAAACGATTGCTTTTTTGAAATTGGGTATTTTTCCAAGAGGAATTCAAATATCCATTTTTTTTCAAATTTAGCCCAGAAAGCATTAGATTAGAACCTGAAGTGTGCCACCCTCTTTTTTCGCTAGAAAACAATTTGCAAAAAGAGCAAAAAATTCTTCCCTTCTTTGGCTAAGGAAAGTGCTTTGATACCAATTGTTAAGTACCTAAATAGATCTAAAGATAAATCTCAAAATAAACCCACAATATCAACAAGAATAATCCAAACCATTCACCAAATACTGAACACAAGAAATAGAGAAAAACCTTGAGGTAGGGTAACACCATATATTATTCCTTATGGAAGGAATGCACTTCTCAAGTAATACTTGCTTGTTACAATGACAATATTCTTCACTATGCTCAAATAAATTGCTTAAACTTCTTTATATAGAATTTTCTATCTTCTAGGAATGTTCTAGAGAAACAATCTTCTAGAAAGCCTATTTATTATATCTAAGTACCATGATAGTGGACCTTATTTAATAATATATTGGACCTAGTCCACCTTACATTGAATGGCCTCCACTAATAATACATAACCACATTCCCATTGGGTACCTCCCTAGGTACCCGATATTACCTCCTTAGGTATATACATTGAGTATGGGCTGTTATATCATTGCAATTTGTGCTTTTCATTTCTTTCAGTCATATTCATGCTCAAAGATGGAAGCAAGTTTCAGTCAGTTGATGAAATATTTAAATGGTTATAGTGGAAATTTTCTTACACTTAAAGTAGGGGATTTAAAATTGGTTATTGTAGGAGTTGTATATAAATAAGCTCGATATACAAGAATTTGGTTATAGTGTGTTTTCATTTTTGGAATAAGACTCCATGGCTCAATGGAGACATTGGTACACAACATTTTAGTTTGCGGTTTGATTTTCAGCTATGATTTGTTTTCAGCATGCAAAATGGTCTATGAGCAGGGTTGGTATTAGAGCATGATGAAAGTTGTAGGGTTATAGGTTGAATAAATGAAAGAAGGCATTGGTCTACATGTTCTTGATGCATCACAGAGAGGACAACATCCCCAAAAGGAGCCGATGTTAGCACCTAAGCTACTATGTCAATATTTTTCTTCATTGCAGAAAGGTCATGGTTTTCATAGAAAAACAAATAACATTATTAATCAAAATGAGATACAAAAACCTATTTATTCAAACAACGCATTTCAAATTAATCATTTGGGATTTTTATAAAAGTGAGTTTTGTTTGGTATATTACCTCTCAGGGTAATATGCAGGGTTTTTATGTGCTAATATGCATGCTTTTTATGTTTATAAAAAGGATATTGGCCTTTGGGGCCGATCTCTAATTTGATTTCACATATCATTAAGCACCCGAGACCAAGATCCAAGAATATATCACAAGCATTGAGAACTCGCACCAAGTGTTCAAGGATAACTCCCATATAAGACACCACGGAGGAGTCAAAAGAGGCCAGGCACTATGTGATGATTCAAGTTGAAAGAGGTTGGTAATATAAAGCATTATATTTGTCTATCCCTTGTGCATGTGGGATATTTCACACTACATAAAGAATAAAAACCAAACATCGAGCAACACAAACTAGTTCAAATTACAAGTGCCCTGAGAGTAGCTGGCCCGATTTTGTGCACATGAAAGGTGAGAACCATGAATTTCGAGTGCTCAATAGTTCCAAACAACACCAAACAAAAATCAAATATCCAAGTTCTATCAAACCCATGCCGATTATTAAATATGCACAGATGATGAGAACATGCTTTGTTCAATTTTCTGAGTTCTTAAAATGTGCTCTCATGCCTCATGGTTATTTCAAGAATTGGAAAGCATGGTATGATGGTATAAGTTCCAGTTAGGAATAATTTAACAAAAGGATCACCGATGGATATCATTCAAGGTTGAATAGATAGCCAAGTGTTGAGTAAAGAGCACTCACAAATGGATACCAACAAACCCACAAAAAGATGAGTGCTGAGGTGCTAAGAACTACTGATTTTCTGTAAACTTCCAAGTGTCAAGTGATTTAATTCTCAATTAGTAAACCATTCAAGGTGTTGTTATAGTGCAGGATATGGCCCTTTCATCATGAACAAAACATGTCTACAAATGGTAAATTTCATGTGTGTGAGGATGTGGATAAAAATTGCTAAGTGAGTGCACTAGGGATTATATATGTAGACAATCAAACTAAATCCCATAATCAACTTGCTAAGTGGAAATTGGATGATAAGATTCATAATAGGGACTTCATCATTGATTAAAGAATTTTTATTTGGTGAGGTCTTGGGATTCAAGGTGGCCTTCTTCTGAGCCTCGAGAGGAAATGAATAATCACTTTCTCTGCTCATAAATATGAATCTATTGGTTGTATTTCACTTCTATGATATCATCAATATTCCTAGCGTTATTGTAAATACTAGCCATTTGAATACCACTTCTATTGTGAGTGGATTTGTGAACAAGTGATTCGACCTAGTTTGGTTTTTGCAGCGTTGAAAATGGGAAACATTTTTTTTATTCAAGGATATTGGTAGCCGAAATTGACAAAGGATGATAATAGGTGACAAGAGATATATTAGTCAAACAATCAAGATCCAGATAATCAAGAAACAAAGTATATGAAATTTCTCATAATTTTTCCACAAACTTTAATTTTGGAAATTTGTTCCATATTTAAAGTAGAAAGGTCAACATTCTATCAAAACAAAAGTAGAACATTTGGGAATATAATAAGTTTATAGATCCACCATTTCCTCTATCAAACAATATCAACATCAAAATTAAAAGAGAATAGATCTTACTTGAAGCTACACGATTCTAGAAGATTAATGATAGGTGGAAAAGCATATCAATGGAAATTTGATGGAGAAGAATTAACAATCAAAGGATTTGTTCCATATTTTCAAGCACTCGATCCTAGCATTTCCAGATTCTTTGTAGAAAATCATAGATTTAGTTTATTTTGGATTTAATAATAGGATTCATTCCTAGAAGTTTGCAACACAAGGATTATAATAATCTATATACTTTTATCATTTGAAATGGTTCAGGATCTTCCGATGGGAAGAAAAGGAGAGAGCTTCCTCTTAGAAGGAGGCAGAGGTTTGAGTAAGGGAAGAATGTGGTCTGAAAATGGTTGTTGATTTACTATTTCCCTTCTCGGGTTGTCTGAGTTATTGACCCATGGTTCATGTCATTCGGGGTTCCAACAAAGTCTCTAAAACTATCGGTCCTCCTGGTAATCCAGAAGGCAACACAACACCCAGAAGGCACTGCACAGTCTCACCTAAGATATATTTAAATGGATGGTTGTAAGACTCAGGTGTTTACATCCTAGGACATAGTAGGGGATAGGAGTTTCTTGATTAAAGCTAGGTACCGTGAGATGTAAGGTAAACTACTTATCCCTTGAGGTCACATACGCATATGTCATAGTTTAATTCCAGCAGAGTATAACAAGATTCATAACAGTGCGCTAACTCATTCATCAACATTAACCATTAATTGTTGAAATAAAGAAGAGACATGCATACATTCAACATATTACATGATTATTACCATGGTTCACCCCCTCCTAGGATACTTCCACAAAGATTTGGATCTTGGCTCTTTTATTATGGTAGTTGTGCATTCCTAGTGCCACGTGCTTATAATTACTCACAAAACTGGGTAAGATCTATGTGAGGTGAACTAGATCGCACCAGGCTCCATAGCTTGTAGTCTAATCCTCAGATCTACCTTCCCTCGTATCTTCTTTTCTCAATAACTTACAAAATCGGTTCATACATTTCGGGCTCTTTAGCCTTTTACAAAATATTACCAAAACCCTAACCCTTCTTATGTTAGGTATTTCTCCCATACGCGTGTTGTTCCTCCTCCAGCTGCCGCTTTCCTTTGTGCACGCTTTCTTGCATGCGTGCGTGTTGTTCTTTTGCTAGTTGTTACTTCAGTTTTTTGCACGCTTTCTTTTCCACAATCATTCTTCTTTCCCCTTCTTTCCCCTTCGACCTATTGCCAACAACCCACAACATTGACATGTGACTTGTTCCGAGTCACCTAATTTCTCTGTGCCTCCTTGATCTCCTTGGTGAGCGTATGGAACTGTTCCTACAACTTTGCTGCTTTTGTGAATGCCTGCGCGGTTTTCTCCTTGATGGTGTCGACTGTCTGAGCTGCCACTTCCATGCTCATCAGTCCTACGCATTCTAGCTGAGTCTGTGTTGTCTAGTTTCTGGCTTCTTCTCCCTGCGCAAGTACTTCTGCTACCCGTTCCTGCAATGGTTCTATTTGAGCTTGACGCTCATGTTTCTGTGTTTGTGCAGTGATAAGTTATGCCTGTAACTTATTCAACTCTTGCATTCCGTTGACCCTTTCTGGAATTGGTATGGTCTTTTTTCGCTGCTTGAGTTCTTGGATCATTGCATTGATCCTCTCCTCCTTCTTGTCCTAGTTTTGGACCTGTGGATCCTCTTCCAGCCTTATCCAAAGTTGTGCTGCTTTATCTAGCAAGTCGATTTCCGTGCTGACCTATTTTTCTAGCTCCTTCAGCTGTATTTCTACTTCCTGCTTCCTTTTCTCCTTCACTTCTAGTGGAGTTGTCGATCTAATCTTTCCGTGGAGAGTCTCACTATCCTTCTGATATTGATCAATTGCCTATGCAATTTGGTCAATCTTTTCTGCGGCTGGGAGTTCAATTCCTTACGCAGTAGTTGGAAGTTTCCCAAAAATTTCTTCCACTCTGCATTCTAGCTTGTGTCTGCGTGCTTTCTCCTCCTTAGTTTCATATTTGTCATGTGCACAAACTGTTTCTAGCGCTTCCCTCTTCTTTGTTGCTTGTTGTAGCTTGACTAAGTTTTATGTGCTCGCGATTGTAGCTCGTGGTCAACGCTAACCTGTAGTTTGTATAATTCTCTCGATGGCATCCATGTCAAGACCAATTGGATATGATACAAATCCTTCAGTGGTGTCTGTCCCACAATTTCATCCATTCGCATCATGCTAGGCTTTGTATAGACTGTGGAATGTGCGTGTGGTATCGAAAGAACTGGGTCGCGTTCTTCTACCTCCACCCTTTCTGTGGTCTGTGTGGTCGATGTCACGATGCCACTACTATTACTCGTGATTTGGGCTTCCCCAAATTTCTTAAGGAGTTGTCCCATCTCTGTCAGTTCTTTCTGCAGTTTATCCCTGTGGTGCACGACATGATTGAAATCCTCTGCAAGGCAGTCTTGGACCATCCTAGCAATCATCTCTCCATCATCCTCCATGATTGTGTAGTCTGGTGGTGGTCGTTGTGCCTTAATTTTCTTGTGTGCACCTGCGTCTGGTACCGCTAGTCTCTTAGTTCCCCCTGGTTCCTGTGTGATGGGGTTTGATGCGGTTTCCTATGCTCCCTCAGCCAGTTTCCTTTGTCCATTTTCTCGGTTGGGTGGTTTCTGTCCTCCCCTTCTGGGTCCCTGGATGCTCTGAGCCACCGTCTTCCTGAGTCGACTTGGTTTTGCACGTTCTACGTTTCTTGGGTACTGGGATTTGTGGAGGCTGTTTTTTTGCCTGCGCAGCTTCTCCTTCTGCTGTTTGTCCAGGTACTTCTATGGGTATGGTTTGGATCCTCCATTCATCAGGCCATTCACTAATTACCATGTCTATATCTCCCTCGGTGACATAGTAGCACATCTGTAGCCACTGTTTATCCAGATCCTACCTTGGTTATATCCACATGGCTTGTCGCCTAGCCTAGAAATTGGCGATGCCCCCATATCGTGCGACAACCTATGGTGTTATTCTCCATGCTCGGTTGATGGATTCCTGTATCTCCTATAGGTAAGCTTCGAATATGATTCCATTCCCCTTCTTATGCTTGGATAGTGGCACAGATCTCAGGATGCGATATCTTTCTCCTCCTAGCTGTGGTGTGGTACAAAAGATGATGTATTCTGGCTCTCGCCATCCCATGAAAGCTATGAGAGTGATCAACCATGAGTAATGAAATTTTGTACTTGTGTCCTGCACATCTTTGCAATCTACTTGGAACAAGTTGGATAGGTATGGTGCCCAACTTATGGAGGTGCCTTCTGCGCACTGAGCTGCAACAACAATGACTCCTGCTGGTACTTCATCTTTGTGACATTTTCTTAGCAGTTTGCAGGCTAAGATCTTTGCGCCCAATTGCATCGCAGCATTGTTGATATGTTTGATTATAATGCCTATTGTTCCCCTGTCGGTACCATATTTCTTCTTCATCTATTCTGCCAATGTTTTTTCCTTGGACATATCGTCCAGAATTAGCGCGGGATCCATACCCCTGGTGGTTAGGTTTGTTATCTGCATGATAAGTTCGACAGTTATGGGGATGGTTTTTTCTAGCCATACATCCCCTCCATGCGTCACTTCTAATAGTTGCTTGATGCATGCCGACGCATATTGGCCTCTGCCAAAGTGTTGTATCTTCAACAATCCTAGAATTCTTGTTTTGTCCATTCCAGCTACCCACTGGTGTGGATGAGTGATGGTTTCTCTGAGTTGGTTCACAACTACTTTTTTCATGAAGACCTATGGTGCAAGCTCTATATATTTGGTTTTGTCTGCTACGTCATGGTCAGAATACTTGAGCTTCCCCACGTGACCTAATAGCTGTGGGTCCACCCATATTCCCTCTCGTATGCGAGGTAGCACAATCTCTACAACCGATTTCTTTTGAGGTGAGCTCGGTATCTAAAATTGATCCTCCTGCTGTGTTGGCTGGCTCGAAGTTCCAACAACTCTTGGTTGTTCTCCTGTCATCCACTCTGGCCACGCCCAGGTAGTTCCAGTGGTCTCCTCGGTTGGGTGACCTAAGTTGGGTGTTTGCATCTCGTCTGGTTTCTCCTCTGCTCCCAGATGTTGTGTCGTTCCGTTTACTTCCACGATTGCTTCAGTATGTTCCAATGGTATTTCCTGGTGGGTTTATTCTTCTTTGTTCTGGGGCTCATGCACCACTGCTGGTGTATCTTGTTCCATGGCCTCTATCTGTGGTTGTGGAATCTCCTCCAGTATGGGTGTGGATTCTACTGGGATTTCCTCTGGTGACAAGATTTCGTCAATATCGATGATGTTTGGTGGTTGTTGTTCATTTTCTTCCAGTGGTCCTCGTGACCTAGTCTAAACCCTGGTTGATCTGGTTGTCTGGCTTGGTTCTACGAGCTTCGGTGGTGCCATAATGGTGTCTATCGAGCATTTACCGAGTTCGAATGGCTTCAATGAGCTCTGTGGTTTCACTCTATTCATTCTCGCCGCTGTTGCTCTTTTTTTGTTCTCCTTTCGTGAATAGACTAACTGCTTCTGTGCTCATGTGTTGTATGGGCTCGTCATGAAGCTTGTCAAGGATGCTTCCTCCATCATGCGATTAATGCACCATAACTATGGGTTCAATGCATCCGCGACAGTTTCATACTTGCCATTATGCTTGCTCTGCCATCTCTAGTTGGCACATTTAATGTGACATCCCCTTTGTCCTTGCCTTGCTCTAACTCTGCCTCTTGTTGTCCTGTCAGCCTACTTTTTTTTACTTTCTTTTTCCCACTTGTTTCCTTTTTTTTTTCATATGGTTGTTATCGTTTCCCTCATTTTGTTTTGTTTGTTTGTTTTTCTTATTTTTTTGTTTGTTTGTTTTTTGTTTTTTTTACTGCGCGGTGGGTGGTTAACTATCCTTGTACAGCTTCAATCATCTCCCATTGATCATTCCTCTGAGGTCTGCGCCTGCTAGATCTCTTAACTGTACAACTCCTCCATCCGTAACATATTTTACCTCGTATGGTCCTAGCCAATGCATTCTGAGATTTCCTGGGTGCTACAACGATTTACTATCATAGATAAATACTATATCTCCTTTCTTGAATGTTTTCCTCTTGATGTGTTGGTCATGCCAAGCTTTGTCTCTTGCTTTCTATACTTGTTGGTGGAATCCTGCCAAGATTCGGTATTCCTCCATCAACAGTAATTGATTCAGTCTTTCCTGTACTGTGCCTCATTCTATCATGTGTGTGATAGCTGCTACACGTAGACTGGGTATTAAAAATTCTAACGACACTACTACTTCTTGACCATAGACTACTTTGAATGGTGTGTGGCCTGTCAACTTTTTTCATGTGGTTCTATATTCCCATAACACTGCTGGTACCTTGAGGTCCCAATCGTCCTTGTTGACGTTACATATCTTTGTCAAGGCGTTCTCTAGAATTTTGTTGAAGGCTTATACCGTGCCATTTGCCTGTGGATGATACAGTGTGATTTTTTGGTGATGAACTTAAAAATATTCGAGCATTTCTCAGATGGTGCTTTTTATGAAGTGCGTTCCTTGGTCTCTCATCAAAATTCTTGGGCACCCAAATATTGTAATTACCTGTTCAAACAGAATGTGTGCAACTGTCTCTGCGTTGCAATATTTTACTGGTGCGACTTCTGCCCATCTTGTTAGGTATTCCGTCGTGGTGATAATATATCTCACCCCCATTCTTTTGGCTGGTGGGTTAATCGGTCCCACAAAGTCTATCGCCCATTTGCCGAATGCTTGAAGTGTCACTTGCGGTCATAGTGGCATCTCGTCCCTTCTATTGGGTTTACCTACCCTCTGACATACATCACATTGCTGACAGTATTCTTTCGAGTCTCTATGGATCGTTGGCCACTGTAATCCTGTGCATGGTACCTTCTGCGTGGTAGCTTCTCCGACATA
Organism: Picea engelmannii; assembly: GCA_009831015.1. NCBI lineage: Eukaryota > Viridiplantae > Streptophyta > Pinopsida > Pinales > Pinaceae > Picea > Picea engelmannii. Next base: position 112,607 of record ML805418.1, on the reverse strand, counting down.
ATGCCTTCTTGCTATTCCCTTGTGGGCTTCTGCCAAAATTCTTGGTCGTTCATGGTCTAGTATGTATCTTCGTAAGATGCTATCTGCGCCCATCTTGTATAGATGTCCCGTGATCAATTGATAGTCTATTGCGCGGACTACCAGGTTCTTCTTCTGCACAATAGTATATTCTTGTGGCGCAATACCTGTGCTCAATTACTGGATGATCTTTGTGAAGTAGTCGTCAACAATCTATATTGAGAATAACTGTGCATCTGGAAAGTTGTCTTCTAAGTTTGTTGGTTCCTCTTTGTTTGTGACCCTTGATAGATGGTTAGGTCCTGCATTCAGTTTCCCTAGTTTAACTATTAACTCAAAGTCAAATTCTTGAAATAGCAATAACCATTGACAGATTCTCCCCCCTAACACTGGCTTGTTGACTAGGTATTTCAGGGCTGAGTGATCTGTAAACATATTAAAGTGTTTCTCCAATAGGTAATTTTTGTATTTCTATAGTGCATAAATCATAGCTAGGCCTTCTCTTTCCATCGTGTTATAATTCTGTTCTGAATCTGATAATTTTTTGCTTGCGATCGCTATCGGGTGATCCAAGTCTCCTTCTCCTGGTTGTGCCAAGATAGCTCCAAGTGCTATCGTTGATGCATCTACATGTACATGGAATGTCTTCTCCCAATCTGGAAATACCAATATTGGTGCAGTGACCATTCTTTCCTTCAGGGTACTTTGTATCCTTCCTTAATAGTTTTTCCATTGGTGTTGTAATCTGCGCGTAGCCTTTGATGAATTTCTTGTAATATCTCATATGTCCTAGCATTGCTCTTAGTTGGCAGAATGTTTTTGGTGCTGCTAGGTTAACAATGACTGGGATTTTAGCTGGATCCATTAACAAACCCTGTTTGCATACTATGTGTCCCAATAGTATCCCAGATGGTGTTCCAAATATGCATTTCTTGATATTCAGTGATATTTGGCACTGTCTACATTGTTCTAACATCAGTTGTAAAAATCCCACATGGTTTTTTAGTAATCTATACACTGTCCAATCATCCAGGTATACTTCGAGGAATTGATGGATGACTTCCTTAAATGTTGCAATGGCCACTCTAGAAAATATCGCAGGTGCATTCTTCAGTCCGAACAACATGACTGTATACTGATAAGATTCCCATTCTATCACGAACGTGGTCTTGTGTCTATCCTCCTGTGCTATCTTAATCTGATGATATCCTGAGAATTCATCAGTGAATGAGTAGGTTTCGTGACCTCCTATGTTCTCGGGTACTTCGTTCGTGAACGGTGTGGGGAATGGGTCGTGTAGGAATGCATTGTTCAATTTCCTCAAGTCGACGCATATCCTTATCCCTCTTCCCTGTTTCTTGTCCCGTGCTACCATCGGGCTTATCCATTTTGATTCTTCGACTGGTTTGATGATACCGGCCTCGAGCATCCTGTCGATCTCGTCTTTAACTTTTTGTTTATATATGGGGTTCAATCTATATGGTCATTTTCTAATGGGTCTTGCATCAGGTCTGAGTGTTATCTTTATTTCGCCTAATTCTCCAGCTATGCCTTTCATCTCTGTAAAGGTTGTGGGAAAAAGGTCATTGTATTTGCGCAATAATTATGTGATACTTTCTAGTGTCTGTTCGTCCTGGTAATCTCCAATACTGACCATTTTGGGATGCTCGACGATCCCTATGTTAACCTTCTTTATCTTGATTGGCACAGATATGACCTCTAACTCTAAGGGTGGTCCTTCCACATCTCTCTCGCCTTCGACTTCTTCAATATGAATATCGCGTGGATCATCTTCATCTGGTGCTTCCTCCTTTACGTAGTAGCATGACAGTAGATCCTTGAATGCCTGCTTATTTCACTGTTGTACCTTTGTGATAGTTTCTACTTATGGTTCTTCAATGAATATGATGTATCTAATCCGTTTCAGGGCCACGTCCATGTTGGGGTTCCAATGCTCGAATGAGAATGTGACTGTAAAGTTTCATTGGAGTGTTTCCCATGACTTGGTTCCTTTACGCATTTCCTGGTCCGTATACCAATTCGCTGGTATGCCCTCTAGAGTATGAATGAAGTGGTGAGACCATTCCTCTGGTGGCGTCATTTTCCATAGCTTTTTACATGCCTCCAAGTGTTCTACTGGTGTTCCTAGTCCGTCGTATTTTTGTTTTTTGTTACCTATCTGTTCTGCGCCGAACCTTATGTGCAATAATCGCTTACATTGGTACCAATCCATGATAGTCTCTTTGTGTGCACCCCACCATATTGCGGGTGTAGCCTTTAGTGCTAAATCTAGTGCTAGAAATATCTAGTTTTCTAATACTTCATCTTCATATTGTGTCAAGAAAGTTTCCAAATCATTTAGCCCGTTAAAACTGGACGGTTCTCTGATTTCTATGTCAATCCACCTTACTACACGGTTTATTCTGGCACACCTTCTCATGGATACTTCATGTAGTCTTTGCTGCCAGTTTTCTAACGCGGTGTCTGAGTCTATTGTACATGAAGTAATGCTCCGCCAACTGAGTACCCCATCTGCAGTTGGGTTTATATAGTCCGCATCGCGTGCAGTTTTTCTGTACAACTGGTCGATTTCTTCTAAATCCAGACAAGTGGGTTCTACGAACCTCTCTCTTTCTGATGGGTCGAGTGGGGCTATGACCCTGTAGTCCCCTGAATCAAATGTCATTTTTCTAGTTTTTAAGTTAATTATGGCCTGGTTGTCAAATGCCCAATCCAGACCAAGTAGCACTAGGTAAGGTGTTGTGCCATCTACTATTTCGATGACTTCAAAGTTTTCCTTAGTGCGCACACCATCCAGATCTATCGTGATTCCTTTTAGTCTACCTATGGGTAGGATACTATGTTGATTTGCTAGCTTTAATTGAACAGTTGAGTATCCCAGTGTAGGTTCTCCCATGCATTGCCATGTAGCTTTTGGTAGTACATTCACTTCGGATCCTAGATCCAGTATAACATCTCCCATATTGAAATCGCCAATGTTAGCATTTAGTCTAAATTCCCTACTTGTTCTTCTTCTCGTATGTAGGTGGTTGACAGTTTTCAATTTTGGCTTCTGTTTTGTCTTGCTGCTACATTTTTCTAGGATGTTTTGCAATATTTTGACAGATGAAGGATCACTTAACATTTTGATGCATGATTGCAAAATGTATTTGATAGTACTTACTTGTTCCTTGGGTTGTATCCTGTTGGTATGGTCCAGTGATGGCGGAATTTCATATTCCGGAGCTTCCTTGCTCTGTTGTGCCATCGACGCAATGTTCTCCTTCTGGAATTCTTGTCGGGCTTTTGTAAAGATCTCCTTCTCCTTATGCGCATTGAACTTCTTCTTGGGGTAATTTTTCTTCTTTACCCATTGGTTGTGCACTGGTTCTTGTCGAACTGCATCATTTCCTATTTTCGTTCCTCCTCGAGTGACTATGTTGATGTTTCGTCCATCATCCCTTGCTTCGGCTAAAATCCATTGAACATTCTGGTTATTTTGATTCCTTTTTTCCTGGATCTTTACAAGTAATGTCGGACATTCCTCCGTATCGTGGTCCAATGCACAACAATACATACAAGTCGTTGGTGGCAGTGGGAACTCCCGTGCATAATGTCTTGGTTGTTGGCAATTGTGAGATGTGACTAATCGTCTATCACGTCCAAAACCTCCTCTGGCTCGTCTTGCTCCTCTATAAGCTGCATGATCACCTCACGGCGTGTTATACTGTGGTCCCTGATTATACTGCACGATATTGTACTGGGGTTGTTCCAGGTTGTACTGTGGCTGTGCGTTATTATATGGTTGTGATGCAGTATTATACTGTTGTTGCGTGGTGTTGTATGGGGCTGGGGTTTGACTAAACTGTGGTATTGCTTTCCCAGTCATCATTTCTTCCTGTACCCTATATGCATCTGATGTTCTTTCCCGCATCAGCTCCATAGTTATGCAATCTTTATCATCATGGCCGATTGACTTGCAAAAGGTGCAATATGAGTTCTTTGGGACTGTTTGGTATTTCTACATCATCGTGCGATGGTAAGGGTCGTGACTCAGTTTCTTGCATATTTTGCACCATAATCATCCCTGTGGTAGTGGGTTTGGCATCCATGTCTCCATATGCTTTGCGAATGTTGGGAATTCATTCTTATGGTGTCCTTCCGTCCTGCAGGTAGTGCACCAAATGAATTCCTATTTGTCCTTGTTCTTATTCTAGTTCATCTAAAATGTTAGGTTCTTTAGATCCTCCTTCAGTTCTTCGATAGCCGGATCCATCTGTTGGTACTGATTCTCTTCCAATTGCAAGGCTTCCTGCAAAGCCTCTACCTGGATCTGAAACTTCTGTTGTCGTAATGGATATTTTAAGTGTGGGAGTAGTGAGTTGACAAACAGGTGCAGATGCTGCATATCAGTCATAAGGTATTTTAACTCTCCTTTTAATCGCTTGAATCTTTGATCAATCTCCCATACCGATTCTCTTGGTTTCTGTCTTATTTCAATCATCTCATTCATGTATTTATCCTCTGAGCTCATCTTCTAGAACTCATTTATCAATAGTTTCTTAATATCGTCTAGTGTCCTTGTCATTCTGGGAACACGGTTCGTGTCTAGAATCATGTACCAGTCTAGGGCTCGATCTCTTAGTGTGATTGCTAGCTGCGCGAGTTTGGTGTCTTCATCAATGATCTGCTTCGCTTCCTAGATATTTGCACAAATGAACAGATGCTTCTCAGGGTCTTATGTTGCTTCTCGTCGAAACTATGGTAGTCTGATAGTAGGATTGTGTCCTGCCATTCCAAATACTAAGATACTCCCTCCTTTGCGTGGTGTAGATACTTGACTAAGGTTCCTTGAACTGGCTCCTCCAGTTTTTTCTCTTTGTGTAGATGTACTTCCCGCTTTCAGACTTCCTCCAAACTTTGGTTGTCTAAACAGTGGTGTTCTCTTTGGTGTATTAGTCGCACATGGGTTTATGGGTTCCACACTGACATTAATTTGAAAGGGACGGCTTCCTTCTCCTCCTGTTCTTGGGCCTCTTGTTCTCCTCTCGTAAATGGCACACAGGATTTCCTCAATATGCTCCACAGCCCGGAGATCCTCTACCTCTTCCTCATCTCTTGCCAAGCCCTCGCTCTCGGCTATGACTCTCTTCTTGGTATTCACCTTCTATTGGTAGGGTGCTCCGCTACGCGTCGTTCCGGATGACGCCAAGATCCACTTAAGTTGATCGTCATACATCAAGATCGGGTCCAAGGGTTCCTCCTCTTTCTTCTCTTTATCCTTCCCTCCTTCCATTCCTCCTCTCTCTGTCAGTGCTTCCCCCCTTGCCCCATGCACACAGGGAAGTCTAGTTGTCTGATTCCATTATCATTACACCTTTATTATGTAGCAATATCTTGATAGAAGTATACAGTGATCAAAAGTACCTGCCTCTGGGTCCTCGTAGGAACTCTTTCTCGACTGCGCTATATGACTTTCCTATGTTTACCGCAAATTTTTTGATAAAGCCTGCTACAATACTGTCAAGCCAAAAGTCGATTGCACGGGTGAATTTGTTGTTCACTTGCTGCAACTGATGGATCTGTACTGGACTCCAATATAGTTGTCGAATCCAGTTCGTCGCATGGTTATCTTTTAACCTTAAGATCCACTGCTGTAGTAGATGAAGAAAATCATAGAAAAAGACTTTGTGTAAATCCGTAAATACGTATTTATCCAGGTATTTACGCGGTGTGATCCTGGGTTTCTATTGTCTTTTTGTGCAAAATCTAGCTCTTTAGTTCTCAACCATCCCTCGATTTCTTCTCTCGTGGGGTTCCAAGGTCTCAACATTCCCTTCTAACATCTCATTGCCCTTCTATTCCGCTCCTTTGGTTCTTATTCGTTCTATCTCATCTACTTAGTCCTCTCTTGTTCCTCTTAACACAACAACATAACCATTTGTTGATTTAATATTTCCCTTCTTGGGTTGTCTGATTTATTGACCTAGGGTTTATGTCATTCGGGGTTCCAACAAAGCCTCTAAAACTATCGGCCCTCCTGGTAATTCAAAAGGCAACACAACACCCGGAAGGCACTGCGCAGTCTCACCCGAGATAGATTTAAATGTGTGGCTGTAAGACTCAGGTGTTTACATCCTAGGACATAGTAGGGGATAGGGGTTTCTTGATTAAATCCAGGTACCATGGGTTGTAAGGTAAACTACTTATCCCTTGAGGTCACATACGCATATGTCATAGTTTAATTCCAGCAGAGTATAACAAGATTCATAACAATGTGCTAACTCATTCATCAAGCTTAACCATTAATTGCTGAAAGAAAAAAGAGACATGCCTACATTCAACATATTACACGAGTATTACCGTGGTTCACCCCCTCCGGGGCTACGTCCACAAATATTTGGCTCTTGGCTATTTTATTATGGCAGTTTTTCATTCCTAGCACCACGCGCTTACAATTCCTCACAAAACTGGGCAAGATCTATGCGAGGCGAACTAGATCGCACCAAGATCCACAACCTGCGGTCTAATCCTCATATCTACCTTCCCTCATATCTTCTTTGCTCAATAGCTTACAAAATCGGTTCATACATCTAAAAGCATTAAATAACTTCTAACAACTACTAGCAACTCCTCTTATATGATACTTTCGTATCTATATTTATACATTTCGGGATCTTCAGGCTTTTACAGAATATTACCAAAACCCTAACAATTCTTACGTTAGGTCTTTCTCCCATACACGTGTTGTTCCTCCTCCAGCTGTCTCTTTCCTTTGTGCATGCCTTCTTGCATGCACGCGTGTTGTTCTTTTTCCATTTGTTACTTTAGTTTTCTGGACGCTTTCTTTCCCACGATCGTTCTTCTTTCCCCTTCTTTCCCCTTCAGCCTGGTGCCAACAATGGTATTGAAGAAGTTCATTATCTGTAGAATTTCATATTCATAGATTCATACACTCTTCCATCTATATTGTGTTCTTATTGTAACCTTTTTCTTTTCTTGTCTTATTTGAATACAATGAGGATTTCTGTAATGCATTAATTTCTTCCAAATTCATCTTCAATTACAGTGAGGATCTTACTGGAAATTACTTGTCTTTGTAAGTTGTATTCAAGTGCATGTTTCATATTTGAAATATTATTTTGAATTTGAAAATATTCTTGGTGAATGTATGAGTTTAGCATATTGTGACACTTATGTATTCATGTTTGTTCCTTGTTCCTCCATATTTCATTGCCCATTAAATATCTAGCTATCAGCGTGAATGCCCCTGACTATATGAAGTACTGTAGATCACTTGAGATTTAGTTGATGAGATTTATCGGATCGTCTAACCTCCCAAAGGATCCTACCCACATATTAAACCAAAAAAATATGATTGCAATCACTGAGGTTCCATAGCATTTCCCTACTGTACTCTAGTGCACAATTTAGGGATAACAATTCACATGAATGAACATATCAAATTATATGAAGAGAAGATTTATATTTTGAAACAAGGATCTTCATCATCACAAGGTTCAACGTTTGCAGATATACCAGATGATCTAGTTAAGGATTTAGCTGACCTAAATTTTAAATAAATTGATTTGGAAAAATACAAGAAGGAAGTGTCTACACAAAATGATGAAACACAAATTCTAAGAGATCAAATTGCAGAAAGAGATAAACAAATTAAGAGATATAAAAAAGATAAGGCTAATATACAAGAGGATTATGAGCTACTGAAAACTAAAATAGGAGGAAAATTCTATTTGATAGGAGCCAACCGTTTTCTTTTGGAAAACATTGCTGAGGAAATCACCAAAATTTGGGAGTATATCATAATAATGGATGAAGAATCTAGTTTCGAAAGGAAGGTGGACAAAGACATTAAATTTTCTTTTCAAGAGGTAGCAAACAAACCTAAGACAACTACCAAAATTATTAAGTTACTTAATTCCAAATAAAATGAGGAATTGAGTAAAAAAGGAATTAAAAATTGAACTAGCATGGTCATGGAGTTTGAAAACGTTTTTACAAAAAGAAACCTAATTCAGTAAACTCAAAACAAATTAATTCCTTTACATAGAAATGTTGAATGGTTTTCTAGCCTTTATAAGAAAACAATTGAAAAGGGTTTACTAGAATGTTGGGATAAAAAGGGAAAATTATTCTCTCTTCAAAATTGCCAACATTTTTTAATAAAATCTAGAGAGGATACAAGTAAATTTAGAGGAATTACAAGAATGTTAAAAGGTCAAATAATTGTTGACCTTCTGGACGAAGACTTCTTCCTTTTATGTCGACTTAGAAATTTATTTGTAATTACCCCAACATATGAAAGATATACTGAAGTGGATATTTCTAATAAGAAAATGATGACTTATAAATATAAAACAAGGAAGGATTGGGATTGACTCATTTATTTAGAATGACTTGGAAAACAACTTTAAGAAAAATCAAGGATTTGATTCTAGAAATATTTTGTTTTTGTAATTTTTGTTGACTTTTAAATAAATTTCATAACCAATTTTGGTTACAAGTGATATGACTATTAGTATGCACTCGATTGGAATGTAAAGGGACTTTTTTTAGCTGCAAGGACCAAGAAGAAATTAATGAAAAGTTTAATTTATAGATATTAAACGATTCTTGCTTTCATGATCTGGGTGATGTTCTTATAAGTAATATGTGCTTCTAAGTTTTTATAATCATTTGTTTTCTTTATATCTGCATGATAAGTGTGACCATTTGGTATGACAACCATTGTTGCACAAAAAAGGAAAATCATTAAACATAGCTTTCAATTCATTCACTGTAAGTGTTTCTATGACCTATGTTTTATTATTATGCCTTTAAATTTTAAGAGAAATTTTCTTTTAAAATTTATTAAACCATATTAATCACTAGGATATAGTTCTATTTTCTTCTTCCATTGAAAGATAACATATTTATCTTTTCATTTTTTTTTTTCTTTTTCAACTATCTGTCATTTTGATAAATTTCAATCAATTCAGACAGTGAAAACAAGCCTTTTATAATCTGATAAATATTCATTGATAGTTAAGTAGAAATTCTAGGGCACTACATAAGTTCTCTGTTTAGCTACACAAAATTTAAAAATAATTGTAAATCATTATGGATGCCTTGATAGAATTCCCTAGCTATGAATCATCTCAGAAACAACATTACCTACATAAAATTCCGAAATTATTAATGCCGTTTTATTTCAAACTAAGCATTGACCTTTTATGAATAACCCGTCACTCACATTTATAACTAGTATTAACTTATTATAAAGTAAAACACAGTATGCCCATTATTAATGCCCCCAATCCTCTATGCTCTTATGGAGAACAATTCTTATCTTATTTGAGAGCATTGATAGATCTTCATCTATATACTTGTCATGGATTTTATCTTTAGTTTATGGAATTATTTCAAAGATTCTCAATTTGGTATAGTAGTTTTCCCATTCTTTCTCTTTAGAGATACAATGCCTCTAATTTTTATGAAATTATCCACACCAAGCAATTTGGTGAAGATATATGTAGACTACTCTTTTGTTGCACAATGTTGCAAATTGATCTCACCAATTCCAACCAACTACTAAATGTAGTGATGATGAACCTCCATATAATGAGTTAGGCATGAAATTTAGATTCTTTTCCAACATTAGTAAACTTTGATTGTCACAATAAAATACAATTTCCTGGAACTTCTTTACTTCTAAAGAGACAACTATCCATCATAAACCATATTTTTCACGAGTTGTACCTCTTCCTATATTATATGTTCTTTAGTCAAGGAAAGTGCTACAATGGGCTACTTTTTGGTAAGCCAAGCACCCTGTCAACACTCTACAACTAAACAATAATGTAAGAACCCTGAATCATTCATGTAAAAGGAAATAAACAAATCGGATTTTACATCAATCTTATTGTAAGTATATGATTTTCCTTCATATCAAACTCAAAGATCAACTTCTCCTTGCACCATGCTATCAGCTTCTCATTATGAATTGTAAGGATTAGGGCATCCACATATATGACCAACACTAACATATTGTATTTATCAAATAGAGAGTAAATGTTAGGATCTACAATAGTTTTTGGTGAAGCCAAAATTCAACAAGTACTCATCAATCCATTCGTTTAAAGCACGTGGTGCTTTCTTCGATGCATATAGGGCCTTCTTAGTGTACATCCCTCTGACTGCAAAGTGACTGAATGGAATTGTGTCTCAAGGAGGCTCTATCCATGCAAAGTGGTGTTTGGCATATCATAAAGAGAATTTTTCATTTGAGCATTGGGATGACATACTTTACATATGTAATCAATATGATATTTCCATTTCTATTAGAGATCGATTGAGGCCTGACTCTATTTATGATGAAAAAGATGTACAATTTGCAGAACTTGCTACTCAATGCGAGCTCACTTGTCATGCTTGGGAGAAGGATGTGCATGTTATGAATGAAGGACCTGGCCATATCCCAATGCACAAGATCCCTGAAAATATGGAAAAATAGCTAGATTGGTGTAATGAGGCCCCATTTTACACCCTTGGCATGATGAAGAGCATGGGTATGGAGATGTTGAAGAAGCTATAAAGCATGGTATGGATGCAATGAGTGTTGAGTTTCTTTATGCAAAGAAAATAGTCAATAGGGAGCAATGGGGAGAAAGTACTGGAAGAGAAATATACATACCTCAGCACCATGTAGCATAAGGAAAGAATACACTCACTACCTGATGGATTTGTGTTATAAAGATAGAGGTAACTAGAAATTTCTTTTTCATCAAAGTATATATAGAATAATGGTTGACCATATTCTTAGAATTTTACTCGTGGTAATTTGTTTGCAGGTATTTAAGACACTGGAGACATTCAGTTGTGAAGAACTCAAATAAATCGGGTTTAGTTAATTTACGTTATCAATAATTTAGTAAGTTATTTTTAAATTTTGTTATGATATTATTAAGTGAGTAACAATTATTTGATCACAAGGCAATGAAACCATGGAGACTTTGGTGTGAATATATATATTTTAATGCAAGAAAAACTTTGCTTTATTTTTTTCCAGTTTTCCATTTACATCGTTAAATATACACTTACTAATTATAGCGACACCAGGGGTGCTTTCCCTGATTCCACCACTAGCAAAGTTGGGGTTGTTGATAGAGGGAGGTTGATAAAGTCCCTTTGAGTATAATAATTTCATCTTTTAATGGGGACTACGAACTGAAATGGTTTGAACTTGGAGATCTCATTGAATTTCCTCCCGAGATAAGTAATTATTAGGTAGGTTTGAATGGTTTTGAATTCTTGTTGTTTTGTGGGGTCTCAACTAGTGCACGACTTATACTGGAACTTGGAAGCCCAAAAACTAGTCATAAAATGCATCTTGTTCGTTATTTAGCATTAACAATAAGATACATGCAAATCTAAGATAAACTGAGGCCACAATAAATCTCTAGGTTTAAGCAATATCTTTACCAAGATTCCATTATTGATGTGGTCTTCCCCTCCATAATGTTATATCTTTTTTTTTTAAACAATAACTAAATACGAAATTTGAATTAAAATGTTGTGCCATAGGAAAAAAAGCTTTCAAAATTTACAAAAAAATTCTTGAGAGCACTGGCTTTGGTTTTTTACTGATATACAAAACAAACAAAGACTTATAATTTCGGGCAGTGAAACTGCCATATATTATTATATATTGTCCTAATAAAAATATGCATATTAAATACTACATTAAGCTACAATTTCTAGATACCAATCTTGTCTTCCATCTATTCATGGTGTATTTCATTTTATTTCCATTGTTTCTAGTCCATGTCCTCTTTGTGCTTCACCTTCTCTATCTTTGAAATAGTTTCGTTCTTGTTCCACCATATTTAATATTTGCAGAAGTGATGTTACTATTGATTCTAGCTCCTGAAGTCTTTGTCTTTCAGTTTCATGTTCCTAAAGATGTTGTACATCATGTTCAAGCTTCTCGGTTTTTTGGAACAAACAATGTTCTCTTGATTTTTGATTCTCCTAAATAATGTTTTATATTATGTTAAGGAGGAGTGACACAATATTTTCCATATTGCTTATTCTCCCTGCATTCTCACTATATTATGCCTATATTCATTGCAAGATTGCATCAAAATTCTTCAAATATCCTTTGACATTGACCGATATTGGATCCACTATAATGGAAATATCCAAGCTCACTATTCTATTATCCCCTTGAATCTCTATGATGAAATAACACTGTAGAAAGTTCACTAAAGGATCAACAAAAAAAGGATTACCGGAGATGAGTAATACTAGGGTTTAATGAGTCCACCGAATGAATCTGCAAAGGCCACAAAAGAGAGAGGAACTATGAACATGGGTCAAAATAAACCGAGTGAAGTCTAAAGTTTCATAGAGAAAGGGATCAAAGACGATTCCCTAAGGGAACGATGAGAGAGGGGTTGGGGTAATAGGGAAGGGGGAAGGGTTGGGAGGGATGAAAGGAGAGGGATACGAGAGAGGGAAAGGGAATCTTGACAGAGAGAAAGCTATGAAGAAACTAGACATAGAACCCCCCCCAAAAAAAAATGGAAGAAGAGGGAGAGAGAAGGACGGTGAGGTAGTGAAAATAAGTTCAAAGAGATTCAACAAATAATAAACTTCACATATAATAATTCTATTGCTTTCCAAGTCCAAGAGCTTCATGTATAGAGTTTCAATAGCCTTCATATAGATAAATTATGTGTACCTAGAGATTGATGAATGATGATCACATAGAAGGTACATATATGAAGAAGGAAAGTCACTTGACTCAGAGCTGGGACTGAGGTCGAGCCTCTGAAACTAAAGCATTGGACCTGATGTGTTCTCCATTCTCAAGCTCACAGATATCGACGTCTCACAAATGCTTGGGGTATTAAATCATAACATGGATTTAATGGCAAGAGATGTGATAAGACTGCTACACCACTCCCAATGATGTTGCCTCCACCACGTCACAACCTATTTTTCCATTTATATATATTTTTAAATTTTATACAGACTTCATTAGACTTTTGACTACTTGTTCATTGTTATGCTAACGACATGGTCGTTGCTCTTTGGATGAAGGTTCATTTTTTCTTGAAAGAATGGTTGTTTCTCATTCAATGCACTATCGTTTATCTTTCAATGAACGATCCTTTCTCTGTCGACGAACGCTCATTGCTCTATCAATGAATCGTCTTTGGTCTTTCGATGACTATGAGTCGCTAGTTTGACGTCAATTTGTCGTTCTTTCGACATGTGTTTGTCCATGATTAGAGGTGGTTTTTTTGATCATGCGATGATCATTTATTGTATATTCAAAGACCTATTTTTCGAAGCTACGACAAAACCAGAGTCATCGCAGTTCCGACATTCCTACGATGAAAAAAATGGGTTGAATTTGTCATCTTAAGACCGACGAATATTTCGTCGAACATATGACTAAGGATTTCATCGAAAGTGGCATTTGAATACCGACGAACTCATGTTCGTTGATAGAGTGACACCATGATAATGATGAACACGTAGTTGATGTGTTTGTTGGAAGATCGATGTGTTTTCAACACAAATTTGTCGATAAAATGTTGGAAAATCAACTCAATGTACTAGTGGGGACTATTCTACATGTGGAATTGATTTATGGGTTTCTTGAAAAATATTTCATATGAACTATTTTTGTGTTTATTGTTTTTAGTAATTCATACATTTTTGGTTACCTATGGGCCTCAAGACATCATTTTCTTAGTTATCCCTAGGTTAGGGGGTAGCCATACCTAGACACTATTTTGAGGACTAATTGGCTATCTCAGTGTAGAATTTACAAATCCTTTAGTATATATATTTCTAGAGTCTATATAAGGTTCCTAGCTTCCTCAACACTCTTCATGCATTCATTAACATGATTAGGAGTAAATGATATACATTCATTACCATTTTGGGATCTCTAGCTTTATATTCGATGTTCTTCTTCAACACAATATTCATTTGTAAGTAAACATTACAAAAAGATTCATTATGTTTTCTAAGCATATCACAAACCAAATTGTCTTCCATATTTTCAAATCTGATTGCCACTTGATTACCAACTATATTAACAACAATCACAACACCAACTCACTTGTGACATGTTAATCTAATGTATAATACTATACATTCTATGTTTTTACCACAACCATGAGATTCCCTTCCCATTTACTCATTTTTCTTATTTCCATAATAAATCATGTGATATGATTACTTCACATGCTATGGTCATATAATAACTCAAGGATTTAGTAATTAATGAAACAACTACATAACTCTTAGAATCATCTCTATGGAATGATATTGATGTAATGTTCGTCTTTTAATTATAACCACTGATACTCGATATTATTATTAATATTAATATTTGAGGGAATTTCAATTAATTAAGAATGATTTTGAATCTTAATAAGTTCTATATAAGTAATATACCAAGAATCTACGAGTAGTTAGACTCAACATTACTATTTTGCAATTCAAAGGAAATGAAAATTTTCAAACTTCTATTTATACATGGGAAAAGGTAATAATTATTTGGAGATTGCCCTTACGACAATATCAATTTTCCTCAACGATCTATCTCTACGTACAAATATCCCATAACATAACATAACATAACATAACATAACATAACATAACATAACATAACATAACATAACATAACATAACATAACATAACATAACATAACATATATATATATATATATATATATATATATATATATATATATATATATATGTTATGTTATGTTATGGGATATTTGTACGTAGAGATAGATCGTTGAGGAAAATACATACACATTAAAAATAAAAAAAAAGAACAAGGACTAATCATATATAAGAACTAATGAAAATATTTAAATATGAATCTATTATGAGAAAAAAAGAAGACAAGTTTATTAATAAGTGCAAGTATTGAGAGAATTAAAGCAAGATACATGAAAGCCCCTCAATTGAGTCCCTATAACCCCTTCACCATCTATGTTTTGCATGCAATGTTGACCAAATTTACTATTTTTCACGTATTTTAAATGACTCTTGATGGGGATTTAACATAAGTAGGACATGCATGATGTGTACAATGTTATCATGCAGGAGAAAAACCTCAACATTCATGATGTGTACAATTAATGTTAGTATTTTTTCTACATAATTAGAAGGAGTTCATAATTAGATTAGAATTTAATGTTAGTATTTTTTCTACATAATTAGAAGGAGTTCATAATTAGATTAGAATTTGGGTGAAATATTTTTAGAAAAATAGAAATTGGAAAATCTTTTTTTGAAAAAAAAACATGGAAATTTTAAGTTATGAGAAATATTTAGTCCATAATTTTTTCTCAAATAATGACTATAAAGTATATAATTAAACAATACATAATAATAATAATAAACTAAGGGACACAATCTAGGTAGTCGACACAACCATAACTATTGTGGCTAGTCAATGCACATAAGTATACCATCACAAGGTTCTAATACCAATGTAATGAACAATAGTTTATATACACACAAGTATCCAACGTAGAAATAAAAGATAGCTAAAATCCATAAATGATAATAATCATATATTTGATAGTGAATGAATGAGATTAGATAATTTACAATGAGCATTGTGAAAAATATACTTATGTGCATTTACTAGTCATGAGCATAGATCCATCCTAAACTTGGATCTATCAAGCACTAAGAGGGATAAAATTTCTCAAGATGTAATTTTTTTTATCATTTCATTCCATGTCAAATATTAGTTCCTTCATATTAAATGGTAAACAAAAATACACCTTAAGAAATTTGATACGTCTCATTACTTGATATATCCGGGTTTAAGATGGATTTACACTCGTTTAATATTTTAGATGTTGTCATCTACATATGTACATACACAATTATTTATTTTTTATTTAATTTATTAATTTTATTTTTTTTGTAATGTAATGTTTATTGAGTAGAATTTAGTTTTCTCTAATGTAACTTTATTTAACATAATGTTAATGTGACAACATCTCCCCATACTAAATTGTAGACCACCTTGCTACTCTTAGTGCAGTAAAAATTAACAAGCATATATGTTAATTAGGTTGTATCTCTTAATTTAACATTATTATTTATTATTATAATATATTATTTCTCCCCATACTCTGTAGACTTTACCAGTCAAATCACTGGACGAAGGGGGGTCCCTTGTCCCACAAACAAGGGGGTCTCATACACCAATTTGATGTAGCATACCCGTGATCTTAAAAATAGATTATTATTATTATTATTATTATTATTATTATTATTATATTCATTATAATATTAAAGAAATATAACATAAACCTAAAATAAAATCTATTTCCAAAGCAAAGAACTAGTAAATACAAGTAATAAATCTCATTATGATTTCCCCATCACCTAATAACAATGTCTTTAATCTACAACAATATGAGAGGAGATTATGGTGGTATTTGTTCATGCATATAGTTTATGTCAATGGGTGACCCAGGATTTCAAGAAATATAGGAGATGTTGTTATTAATCTAAGAACATGTGAAGTTGAAACATAGCCAATAAGTTATTAGCAAAATTTCATATCTCAATTTAAAATAATTTGATTATTTATTTCAGTAAAAGATGATTTTTAGGTGTGATTTTTTTCATGAATCTAAACAAAACATGTTTGAAATATTTCTATTATTTTTTAATGGGTTGGATTTTAAGTTTATCATGCAAACAAGTTGCATTGGCTTTTAACTTCGATCTACAAAAAAGCAAGAAATCTATGTCTACACATAAATCATTTTTTGACAATTAATTCTTTAATATGAATTAGACTTATAGAATTAGTGTTCTTTCATAATTCAAAATTTTCTAAGAAACATCTTATATTATGTGTCACAATCCACTATATAGTAGTGAATTTATTGGGAAGATTTTATGATCACAGTGATACATTTAACTCATACATACAAATGGTTCAAAATAACTTGTCATTAATGCTTATAATGTTTACACCAACATACAACGATCATATTTATCATCTTAATCTCTACACAAATTGGTAATTTATTGTGTAATCACATGGCTATTCACTTTCAATATGTAGGAAAGAGACACCAAATTTCAATTGTACTATGTCCAGTATTATTTCAACTCCTAAAATTTGTCTATAGTGGAACAAATACTTTTGTCTATAGTGTCACAACCTCAATAAAACAAATGAGACTTGTTACTTATAGGCTTATTAAGTACTTTGATATTATCGTTCAAAATATCAAAGTACACAATATCAACAAATCTCAAATCCTCATACAAACAAAGATGATGTGCAAATATCCCACATGTAGCTAGCTTTACAACATGGGGAAATAATATATAGACTAACCAACACCAACAATGAGCTATGAAAGGTTAAAAAGTCAATTGCACTAACCACATATCCTTACATTACTCACAAACATATCTCACTTGACAATGCTAATGTAAAAAAGTCATAAGAAGAATAGGTGATGATCATTATACCAACATTGAAAAGGAAAACCCTTGTAGGGAACCAAGAAAAACCTCAACACCTAAGTAAAATGCTAAAAGGTTTTTTTATAAGTTCCTCCCTCAATGGGCATAACCAACATTACCTTGCATGTGTTAGTTAGTGTATATGGTAGGAAAAACAAAAGGAAACCACCCTACAAATAACCCTTGGACAATGTTTAAGTGGACCTCTTGTTATCGAGCAAAAACATGGTAAGGAGAAGAAAATTGCCTACTCTACAAATGACTTGAGGTCAAATTTCAAACATAGTTGACTAACATCTCATATACCATTATGGCTCACAAAAAAGAATATATTAAACAAAAAAGAGAAAGGGACATAATGCTATCCCTATTCTTGTTGATGTAGTGATGGGATTAGCCTTGCTCCCCTTGCATGGTTTCAAGCTGAGGTAGTAGTAAAATTAACATCAACCATTCAACAATTGTTCCAAGAGAGACATAAGTTGTTTTTCCCAGTAATACTTCTCATTTACTATTGAGTGGATATGGTAGAAATTAGGTGAAGGTCCACTGGCCTAGACAAATTAATAGAGGCCAAAGTTTAAATAGACCTAACAAACAACTCAAATACCACAACGTTTTGCATGAAATGAGTTGTCAAATGAAAGAAGAGGATTCAAACACAAAAAAATGTAGTATTCCAAACAAGGCCACACATTGAAACCCAACTACAATTCATATGAAATTCATAGTGCATAATATAATGCGAGACCTTCCATATATCTCATGTTTTATGGAGCATATGCAACACCAAGATGAATGTTAACCACCCTGTGAATGGCCCAAGAAAAAGATTTGGAAGGACCCAAAAAACACCATGATTACCACCATTGTTTACAAAAAAACATATTCAAGAGAAATATTAGACAAAAATTAACACTTTCTTATCTTGTTTAGGATTGCACCACTTCCCTCTAAACCATCCAAGGAGTTTGACATTTCCCAGACAAATAACGATATGATAATCGTGCATTTGTTATTGTTGCTAATAACACCTCTCATATGTTACTAAGTGGATATGGAAACAATATGAAAGTATACTAACCTACAAATGATCCAAGTCCAAATTTCAAATAGACCCAACAAATAGTTTAGTTAGCACCACAATTTTCACAAAACAATAGTTTCGTACATCAAACAATGAAATATTCCAAACAAGGCGTTAAGCCCTAGACAAAGCCCCATGTAAAACCCTAGATAATGAGTTATATTTCTATTTTTATTTTAGCATTGTTGGCTAGACCCTTTAATTATAATTGTACCCTCTCTCTCTCTCTCTCTCTCTCTCTCTCTCTCTCACACACACACACACACACTAAAGAAACCTACTTTTAGAATAATCCCTTCTCATTCTTGTACATTCGTTCTATCATAAAAGGAGGTTTCCCCCTTGAAGAGTTTTATCTTTCTTTCTTATATCTGTTTCTCAAGGTGTGGAACTTCTTCTCTTTATATTTTCAAGCTATTTGGTATTCATTTCCCAACATTTGGTATCAGAGACTGCGATCCTAGGGTTTTTCTCCTTCAATCAAGACACCTTGGAATGTTTTCTATAAATTATTTTTGGGGACGTTTAAGACAACAAAATTTTGCAGAGACTGATGATAAATATTAGGGTACATATGGTCAAAATTCAAGTTCTTATTCGATATACTTTCAGATATATATCCTATGGAAGATAGGGTTTGTGACTAATCCTAAAATTCGTTTTAAACTAGTCACATTCGAATTTTAGCTATAAATATTTTTATGGAAAGTTTCAGATAGTGAAATTTTGTGGAGGATGAGGATACATATCATAGTACTAGTGGTTAAACTTTCAAGTTCTAGTTAGATATAATTCCATATATATTCTCTATGGAAGATAGTGTTTGGGACTAATCCTGAAATCCGTTTTAAAAGAGTCATCCTAGAATTTTCTCTATAACTTTTTTTTGTCAAGTTTCAGACTCTAAATTTTTTACATGTGGAAACATATCAAATTACATGTGGAAACATTTTCATATTTTCAATCACTATAATTGATCCAGATGGATGTCTTTGGCTTCCCACCTATTCCAACTGGTTCATTTTGGTAATTTTCTGGTTTGGTAGTTTTTTCCTAGTTTTCAGGTCCCCGACTTTCAGGGTTGTTTTGAGGCCCTAAACAACGTGTTTAGGGCTCGCCACAATCAAACTAGAGATAGATTTAAATTCTGATGAAAACATGTGTAGTCATTAGATAGAAATTTCCAACGGGTTATTGTGCACCTAAAACATAGATTGTATGCAAAAGTCACGACCCTAGGAAGTTGATGTACTAACTTACCCCAACAGGGCCCACATGACTTTTGGCACTTCATCTCCTAGGGTTAGGTTTTTGGATGTATAGGGTTTTGGAATTCATGTTTATTGTAAAATGGCCTTGAGAGCCTCATTGTACTCATCTTCTTGTGAGTGAGCGTAGTCGTCACATCTCTTCTCAGAGATAAGCCGCCACCATTCCAACAAGCTTGTTTTCTGCTACATTTTGTAGTTTCAGCATATTTCCTTATTGAATAGAAGCTTGTTTTATTGTATCTCTGTTATTCTATGTTAATCATAATAATAATGTACATTCATTTCATTTTTCTCATAAAATTCGGATCAGTGGTATTAGAGCGGTCTGCTCCTTGTCGTTCTTAATGCATGTTCCCGACGAGATCAGGGTACAAATAATTGAGTCTTGAGATTATTTCTCTTGAGGACAAAATCTCTCACACACCCAAGAGACCTCTCATGGCAGGATAAAAGAAATACGACGAGACATGAGATCCTTTCAAAATTTTGCTCGAGGAAGCCCTCACGCAATAGAGGAACGAGATGATGGATAGTTTTGCACAAATCCTTTGACGACTACCAACAGGCGACACATCTTCCTTGAGTGGAGGTGATGCCCCATTCAAGGTACAAATAAACTTTTATATTCCTATATTTGAAGGTCAGATAGACACATATGTTGTAGATAAATGGTTGAATCTACTAAAAGTGTATTTTTTTGTCCATAACTTTTCGAATAGAGAAAACATTACTTTTGTGCTCCTCAAAGACGTTCCCTATGTCAAAGATTGGTGGGAAACTTTTCGTGAGAAAAAAGAGACAAAAGAACCCTCATTATTTGTAGTCAAGGTCACCTGGGAGTCCTTCAGGGATGATATTAAGGAATAATACTACCCTGTCAGAAGTTATGACGACCTACATATAAAATGGACCACACTACGACAGGAAAGAGACCAAGCAGTGCCAGAGTTCACAAATATCTTCCATACCTTTCACACCAAGTTGGGTATCAAAGATTCCAAGTGAAATCTGGTGCTCAAGTATTGCGGTGGTCTACATAGATACATCTAGGATAAAATGGATTTTCTGGACATCTTGTGCTTGGGAACAACCTACCGATATGCCATCAAAATCGAGCATAAGCTTAAACAAAAGATGCAACAATTTGGGCCTAGGAGCCCCTCACAATAAAAGAAAGGAAAGGGTGACCCCAACCAATAGAAAAAAGGATAGAGAAAATATGGACAACCTCAATAAAACTAGTCCAAGCCGCAAGCAAAGAAGGACACTAGAAAGACAAAGAAAGATACCGAGAAGTGGTGTCACTTCCATAAGAGCCCCTGACATAACACTATTGATTGCTACTCAAAGTAGTCGTTGGTGGATGAGGTGAAAGCCTCTGAATCAGATGCGGTTTCCAATTTTGAGTGAGAACCAGATATGAGGAGACGGATCATTGATGTGGAACCCAGTGCTATTGTTGTTACCACCAAGCTCCAGCCCTGTTAAGAACCAAATATCAATATAGCATAGAAAATCCTCAGAAAAAGTACTCAACGCCTTGAAAAAGAGAGAATTTCAGATAATAATCCTCTTCGAGGGGGAAACATCCTTTTACCCCACTTAAATGTTCAAGTACAATATGATTCAAAATGAAAATGTCTCCTTGGTATATATAGGAGACTAGGAGGTATAATTACAACTAATGGCCTAAAGCCGACATAAATAAAATAACATTACTAATCTAATATG